>LPNX010617635.1:324806-398992 GCA_001517045.1 Pseudotsuga menziesii | reverse complement strand
ACCTGAAGAGAAGTTCATAGTTCCATCATGCAATAGATGGAAACATCGTGGGATACAAAGCAAGATTCATAGCATGAGGCTTCTCATGAAGAGAAGGCATAGTATACAAAGAAACATTTACAGCTAATATAAGTGAAGTCATATGACATGCATAATCATGTGTGCAAATGAAATAAAGCTTTGTATGAGTTCAGAAGACATCCATGGGATAACGCATACATGATGAGCTTGATGAATATCTTAACCTTTGCCACAAGGTTGATAGAGGATGACAAGCTCACAGATGGGTGCAAGATGAACTTTTAAAGAAGTTCAAGATAGAGGATCTTAGTATCCAGTGATCCTAGATGGACACTACTTGTCACTCCAGTACAGAATGTTTTAGTGCATAGAGTACGGAAGACAGAGGGAGTATGATGCTCCGCTTCAGAGGGAGTGATTGCAGAAGATCCTAAGGTTTGACATGGTTCGACAGGATGGGAAGATTACTGATGATTCTAGGCTTTACTGAGAGTAAAGTGGATTTCAACCTTTGCATCAAGGTTGAAGACAGAAGACCAGTGATGCTCCTGTTATGTGTCGATGCACTATTGTTCTAGGCATGGAGGTGTGGTAGAGTACAGATGGGATCTTCCTTGGACAAGGGAAGTATGTAGTAGAGATCCTGAAGAGATTCAGGATGATGGACTGCATGACCACACCTATGGCATCGAACCTGAAGCTATTGAGTGATGCTTCGTCAGAGTCGGTTGATGCTACAATGTATCATCAGATGATTGGGTCATTGATGTACCTGAAAAACACGAGGCCAGAAATTTGCTTTGCTATGAACACCTTGAGCATGTACTTGACAGATATGAGAAGTGTTCACTTGATTGCTGCAAAGCATATTCTGAGGTACCTGAAGGGTATAATTGATTATGGGCTCAAGTACGATGCGAATCAGAAGATTAACCTGGAGGGTTATGTTGATTCAGATTGGATAGGCAGTGCCATCAACAGGAAGAGTACTTCGGGATGATGCTTTAGTATGGGATCGGGTGTGATCTCTTGGTTTAGCAGGAAGCAATCCTGTGTGGCACTGAGTACAGCTGAAGTAGAGTATGTCGCAGCTTGTTCAGCTAGTTGTGAGGCAGTATGGCTGCGGAAGCTACTGTCTGATATATTTGATCTCCAATTAGATGCTACTTGTATACATTGTGACAACCAGAGTTGCGTGAAGTTGTCAGAGAATCCAGTGTTTCATGACAAGTCGAAGCATATCGAGATCAAGTATCACTATATCAGGGATATGGTGCAGAGAGGAGCAGTGAAGCTCCTGTATGTTGTGACGGAGGAACAGATAGCTGATGTATTGACGAAGCCATTTGCTAGGCTGAAGTTCGAGTACTTCAAAGAGAGACTTGGTGTTCTCCAGATCGAGGCTTCCTCCCAGAGAAAGTGATGAGACCCATAGCCATTCTAACATGGTGAGAGGATTGGTTCCTTCCATGGTCAGATGTAAGGGCTGAGCCATTCTGTCATGGTGAGAGGATTGGTTCCTTCCATGTCAGATATGAGTGTTGAGATCCATAGCCATTCTGACAAGTAGGTCAGATATAAGGGCTGAGCCATTTTGACATGGTGGTAGGGTTGCTCCCTTCCATGTTAGATATGAGTGCTGGCCATTCTGTCGAGCAGGATAGATGTAAGAGCAATTTCCATTCTAGGAATGGAGGCACCTGGTCAGTTACCAGGAACACTCAGTGTAAGAACTGAGTAGTCATTCTGATGTGATAGAGGGATGTGTTCCCACTTGATCAGATGTAAGGGCTGAACCATTCTGTTCATGGCTAAAGGATTAAGTTCCTTCCATGTCAGATGTGAGTGTTGGCCATTCCGACGAGCAGGTCGGATGTAAGGGAAACTACCATTCTCTAGGATAATGGAGGCGCCTGGTCAGTTACCAGGTAGCTCAGTCGAGGAGGACTGGGGGCCATTCTGATATGATTGCTGGGATGTGTTCCCCTCATGATCAGATATGAGTGCATGCCCTTCCATCATTGTGAGCAGGATGTGTTCCCGCCTGGATGGATGTAAGTGCTGAGCCTTGTCACAGATGATAGTAGGTGTGTCCTATCATGCTGGTGACTGTAAGTGTTGTGCCATTTCACAGATGATAGTAGGTGTGTCCTATCATGCTGGTGATTGTAAGTGCAGAGCCTTTTCACAAATGGTAGTAGGTGTGTCCTACCATGCTGGTGTTATAAGTGCTGAGCATTTCCACATATGGTAGTAGGTGTGTCCTACCATGCTGGTGGATGTGAGCGCTGTGCCTTTCCACAGATGATAGTAGGCGTGTCCTATCATGCTGGTGGTTGTAAGTGCTAAGCCATTTCACAGATGATAGTAGGTGTGTCCTATCATACTGGTGAATGTGAGTGCTGGGCATTTCTTATGGGATTGTAGTTTAATACATGATCAGATGTGAGTGCTGGGCATGCCTTTCTGACGAGCAGGTTAGATATAAGTGCTAGGCAAAGACCTACATGAGGGTAGGCCTACAACCAGCATGAAAAAGGGCTGGCTCTGTATAACTTCCTATGACAAGAAGAATCATGAGATAGCACCAGTGTTGATCCAGATCGAGTGATGATCCAGATCCAGTAATGATGATCCAGCAGTAATGATCCAGATTGAGTGATGATCCAGATCTAGTCCAGTGATGATGCTCCAGATCGAGAGATGATACAAATCTAGTGATGATGTTCAATGATGATCTAGATCGAGAGATGATCCAGATCCGATGATGACTTGAAGATGAAGATGACTTGAAGATGAAGATGACTTGAAGACGAAGATGACTTGAAGACGAGATGATCCAGTTGATACAGAGAAGAAGACCAGTGCTGAAAATTGTGTCGAAAGAATACCTTCCTAGTTAAGAGGGAGTGTTGATGTATATGTAACTTCGGAATGTATTCTTCTATGTATTTTATATATTGTAACCCGATGTTTATTCCGGGATGTCTCTATTATGTATTTGAGTCATGTGGTCATGCCCTGATGTTCCGATCAGGAGGATCAATAATGTAATCAAGTCATATCAAGTCATTAGGTAAGTCCCCACAGTTTCGGGGCACTTGAGCTATTATACACTAATTAAGGTGTCGGCTCGAGTAGTAATTATTAGGTTGAGCCTACGTGTGAAAAGGAAATTCAAGTGAACGGATGAATATAAATAGAGAGTGAGAGTCTCTCTATTTATCACTTGAAAAATACATCACTTTCTCTCCCAAGTGTGGCGCACTACTGGAGAAGGAAATTTTGGGACTAGATAGAAGACAGAAGACTACTGCTATTTTGGGAGATCTCTTACTGTTTTTGGTGTTGATTCTATATTAGAGGAAGTTGTGGGGTTTTCTCCTTTATGGTTTCCCTAAGGAAAACTCTTTGTGTCTCTTGTCTTTTGTGATGTACTTATGTTTTATTGCTGTCCTTGTTATTCTCTCAGTGAAAAGATCCTAAGATCTTAATGCTAGCTTAATGTGATGAAAAAATAACACCTAATATACAATTAGTCGACTAATGAGTATAGTCATCTAAGCCGACTAGCTCATCCAACATCTCCCCCAGCACAAAATATTTCTTCGTCCCAAAGAAACAGGGAGGTGGAAAATTTTATGTCTTAAGTAGTTTCTATAATGTGTTTTTCATTGGTTGTGCTGCTTGATTGATGGTTGCTTCTATATGCAGACTTCCAAAATTGCTTATGTAGTAATTTCTAATTGATGTTGGAATTCCTCCCAAGTGCAAAGCACCTTTTGGATGTCTATGGTCAGAGTTTTGAGGCTCAAAAAATTCTCCACTTTTTGGTGTATGTTTAAGTTAAAAATGTTTCTCATGTCTGGTCCCAAGAGTTGTGATTTTTCTTCGGAAATATCAAGTAGTATTTTCATATGAGGACAAATCTTGTCGAGACTAACTAGGCTGGTTCTGGCTTGGTCGATCCACTGGTGCTCTTGTTTCTCTAATTTGTCTAAGTTTTCCATCTCTAATACAAGTTGGTCCTGAATTGTCTTCCACATTGCTTCTATTCTTACTTATCGTTCCTACTGTGAACTAATTATCTCATGAGTGTCCCGTACCTACTAAAACACTTGGCCATAGTAGGTGAACCGATTCCTCAAAACTTCTTCTATTACATTTGACTCTGTGATTTGCTCTTGTAACAAAGTGTAAGCTGTAAAAAATGATGTATACTGATTTATCAATAATAAAGTAGTTTATTCTCTCTGTTCATCTTTTCTTTATTGTAGTTGTGCATGGAATTTTGACACGAAACTTTCAAACAGTTGGTATGCTTTGTCCAATGGTTTGTCAGTGTCAACCCCTTCTAGGATTCAAATGAATTACCTTGCCAAATTCTCACATCTTGTTAGGAATTCAGTCTGATCTATTTTTAGCTTTAAAATTTGTTCTTTTCTTTTCTCTCTTCTCAGTCTTGACTACTTGTTGAAGGCATCCACTAGTCATTCTAGCCCTTCCTCTCTTTGTTAGAAAACAAGACCGCGGAGCATTAACAATTATAAAGGTAAATCATTAAACAAGATGCAAAACACATTAAACAAGCTACAGAGAGACACAGATATAATGTGGTTCACCCAAACAATGGGCTACATCCACACAAGAATTTCCAATCCTTTTATTACCATCAAGAAAGATGAAGGGATCCAACCTGCAACAATACCACTGCACTTCCTCTTCACGCTCTCACAGTCTCTATTAGACAATCACAGAGATTGTTTACATTGCTACAATAAAATACAATACCATACCATACACAGCCATATTACAATGCTTTTCTTTTATAGGGGAAATACCATGGGTCCGCAAAACTGTTTACCAACAAACATCCCAAAAAACCCCAAGGTTAGGGAACAAGTGTACAGTACACCTAGGGTACAAACATGACTGAATAATATATCTAGATCTGGAAGATCAAGATCCATAGCCAACACTCATGTCTTCTGCATGTCGATTGTTGTTGTCAACCCTAACTGAGCCAGGTGAATAACTGATGGTATCTGTTGATGAGCCTTCTATAGTTTTTTTTTATGTTCCTTTTGTTTTTTCTTTATATCTTTTCTATCTTTTGTTTTTCATCGCTCTTTTTCTTTATTTTGTACTTCATCTTCTTCTATCGATGGTGGTATGGTCTGAGTTTTCTTTGTGGCATTTCTTGGTAAAGTGAGATTTATTAACTGGGTTTCTAGTGAGGGAACGATCTATGGTGGTGTAGGTGAAGGTGGTGTGGGTGAGGGAAGAGGTGGTGGTTACCCAGAGGTTGATGTAAGAGTTTGGATGGAATTTGTCAGTAAAGGGTTTTTTACCATTTCTGGTGATTCAATAGTTTTGGTGGAAATAGAACTGATGTTGTAATCAATCATATTGCAAGTTTACCAATAATACGCATAAAGAATCATATAAAAATAACAAAACAAGAGACAAGAATGGTAGAAATAATAACCGTTTATATTACTCAATTACACATGTGGGTTCATACAAAAAACTTAACCAAGTATCTATCTAGCTCAACAACCTATATATACACTTACAAAACAATTATAGTAACTACCTATCGGTTCAACCAATAGAAATGACCTATGAGGTTGAACTAATCTATAATTAGTCGACTAATGAATCTAGTAGGCTAAGTTGACTACCTCCTCCAATAGTACAGCACGATGGATAGCTTCTTGATGATCTTTGAAATTACCAAGAGTAAAGCGAATTCCAACCTCTACTTCAAGGTGGAATATGGAAGACCAGTGATACTCCTACTATATGTCGATGACTTGTTTCTAACAAGAGAAGAGGAACTCATTAAATATGAAAAGAGGAGACTTGCTATCGAGTTCGAGATGAAATACCTAGGTATGATTCACTACTTCTTAGGCATGGATATGTGGAAAAGTGTAGATGAGATATTCCTTGGTCAAGGAAAATATGCAATGGACATTTTGAAGAGATTCGAAATGATGGACTGCAAGGAAATGACCACACCTATGGCATCTAACTTGAAGATTTTGAGTGATGCTTCATCTGAGATGGGAGATTCCATGATGTATCATCATATGATTGGTTCATTGATGTATCTAATGAATACAATACCAAACATATGCTTTGTGGTGAACACCATGAGCCAGTTTCTGATGGATTTCAGACATGTGCACCTAATAGCTACAAAGCATGTACTGAGGTACCTAAAAGGTACAGTGGATCATGGGCTCAAATATGATACGAATCAGAATATTAACCTACAAAGTTATGTTGATTCATATTGGGAAGGTAGTTCCACTGACAAGAAGAGAATCTTAGGTTGTTGCTTCCATTTGGGATCTAGAATGATATCCCAGTTCAGAAGGAAGTAATCATGCGTGGCACTGAGTACAACTAAGATAGAATATATTGGTACTTGCTCAGCTAGTTGTGAGGTATTATGTTTCTTTGAAAGCTACTACCTGATTTGATTGATTTGACTTGCATTTTTGTATGATGCAGAGAGGAGCAGTGAAGCTCTAGTATGTGGAAATGAAGGAGAAGATAGACGATGTGTTTCCAAGCCTCTTGCAATAGTGAAGTTTGAGTACTTCACAGAAAGACTTGGTGTGATCCACATCGAGAACCCTCAAAAGAGGGAGTGATGTGTTCTAGCATATCTAGAGAGTGTTGGAGGTTTTGTGGTCATATAGAAATAGATCAGAGTGTGATTTGGTTGTCATGGATTGCAACATAGTTCCAATCATATGATCCAAATAAGCAGAGGACTCAGAAGAATCCATGGCTTCTGTGAATATTGGTGAACAAGAAGGAATTTAGTTGGTTGAAAGAGCGAGGAGGATAAACAAGAGTTGAGTTGTGAAATTAGAAACTAATCATCAAGAAGGAGATAATGATGAACAAACGAGGTTGATCATGGAAGAATATCAATGGCGGGCAACAATTTCACTAGGAGAACTAGTGTGGATTAAGAAAATTAGGATGTGTGCGAAATTTTTATGAATTTCGCTTTATGGTATTTGAAGTCCTCCATCGATCTAGATATAATGGTCCTCAACAATTTCAAAGAATCAACTAGTAGGTGAGTTAACGATCAGGTTGGGAGCAAAATTTTAATGTAATATGCTCTATAACATTTGGAGTCCATCGTAGATCTACGTGGACCCAGATCCAATAGTTATCAATAATTTTGCTTGTTGAAATAGGAGGTGAGTTAACATAGAGGCTGGACGTGAAATTATTGTGAGAACCAAAGTTTGAAAGAAAATCTGTTGAATAGGTACGATGGTCAGGAGTGAACCCGCACAAGAAATCGACGATGCAGAGGGATTTCTGTAGGAGGAAGGAGGAAAGAGGAAAGCATGGAAATTGTTCAAACAAATGTTGAAAAACCAGGATCCACAACCAGCACCAGATATAAGATCAATGATCGGGAAATGGTCCACAAGAAATCCCTGGCGCGAAAGGAGTTTTGTACGAGGAAGAAGAAAAATGGAAATTGTTTAAATTGTTTAAACAAAGATTGAAAATCTGACATCCACAACTTGCACCAGATCTAAGATCAACGATAGGGAAATGTTGCACAAGAAATCAATGACGTAGATTGAATTTGCAGAAGCAGGTGTTTGATTTCATATTAACAGTCAGTAGAGAGGCTGCACGAAATCGATGGTGAAGAAGAAGTCATGCAGAAGGCGGAAAGTAGAAATCATGGAATGATATCTGGAAAAAATCACATATCTGATATCCAATTTTCTTCTCAGATCAACTGCCATAGAGATCTCAAAGAAGATCAATGGTGCGGAATGATTGGTGTGGAACCAATACTACAGAACCAGGAATACTGAAACTTTGATTTGTGGGAAAATAAAAAGTGTGAAAGAAGACGAGTTGCAGAAAATGAAAATAGAGTAAGAATCCAAATGGCGAAGATGCGTTACAGAAACACATGATTATTCAACAATTGGACTCCTTGTCTGTCATAAGGCATCGAATGGTTTGATCAGTTATAGAAATGGATCGTCAGGCACATGAACAGGTAAAGGAGTTACATTTTTACATTTATAAAAGGATGGGAGATAAGAAGAGAAGTTTGCGCTCTCTACAGACAAAGAGCCTGTGCATGGATCGTCGTCAAATTTGGGGATTACATAATGACATAGGACTCTGAGTTCTTTCAAGAATATATAGAACACATGGAAATGAGGGGAACAAGGTGCATAAGCAAATCCAGAAGTAGATCAGAATAGATTTGGTATGCATTTTTATATCTGTTTTTCTACATATTGTAAGGAACATGTTTAAATATGAGAAAAAAGGGTGGTAGGGTGGTGCTAGGAAAAAAACATCTTGTCTTGTATGTAGAAGTTGAATATTGTACAAGTGGAAGTTGATGCTTTCACTTAGTTGTAGCTGGAGAATGTTATTTTAGTGGGTGCTAGAAAAACATGAGGGTTGGTTCTATCCACAAGAAGGATTTTATAAAACAGAGGTGTTAGAAAATAGGATCGTAGAGCAATAACAGATATACAGTTAAATCAATAAACAAGATGCAAAACACATTAAAACATTACAGAGAGACACAGATATATCACGGTTCACCCAAATGATGGGATACGTCCACAAAGAAGTTTCTAGTCCTTTAATTATAGTCCAAAAAGATGAAGGGATACACCCTGCAGCAAAACCACTGCACTTCCTTCTCACTCTCTCACAGTCTCTCTTCCAATACAATACAATACCATACTCAGTCATTTTACAATGATTTATTTTATAGGGGAAATACAATGGGAAAATTCTAGGGTTAACCCAATACCATGGGTCCACAATACTGTTGGCCAATGCACATCCCAAAAAAATTTCTCGGGGGCTCCGCCACCGAACCCCCGTTTCTCGGGGGCGCTGCCCCCAAACCCCCTTTTTTAGGGCGCTGCTCCGAGCCCCAAGGTAGGGGGAATGAGTGTACAATACACCTGGGTTACAAACAAAATTAAATAATATTTCTAGATCTCAAATATTAGGCTCCACAACCAACAATCTCCCACTTGGAGACTGATCACAGCAACTCCACCACTACTGTAATTTCTGGACTATGCTCTGGACCTTGGACTTGGAAAATTTATTATTTTCACCTTCATGCTTGAAGGCCAACAGAAACTGAGTATGAAATCAATTTCTCTTTGGTTACTCCCTTTGTCAACATGTCTGCAAGATTCTGGCTAGTATGTATCTTTTCTAGTTTTAACAGTTCTTCATCTAGAACATATCTTATGAAGTGGTACTTGAGTTTTATATGTTTAGTCCTTAAATGAAAGGCTGAGTTATTTGCAAGATGAATGGCACTCTGGCTGTTTCTATACAACCTACTATTCTCCTGCTTCTTACCCAATTCTTCCATGAACCTCTGCAACCAAATCATATCCTTACTAGCCTCTGTAGCAGCAACATACTCTGCTTCCGTTGTTGAAAGTGCAACAACCTATTGCAGATTTGAAATACAACTTACTACTATTCCACCCACAGTAAACACATACCTTGTGGTTCTCCTCCTATTGTCTTTATCACCAGCCATAACTGCATCAACATATCCCTGTAGAACAGTGTCTGAACCTCCAAAACATAATGCATGAGAAGTGGTACCTCTCAAATACCTGAGAATCCACTGTACTGCTTTCCAATGCTCTTTACCTGTATTATTCATATACCTTCTCACAACTCCCATTGCATGTGCAATATTTGGTCTTGTGCACACCATGGCATACATCAAGCTCCCAACCGCTGATGAATAGGGAATCTTGGACATGTAATCTATCTCTTCCTGTGTCTCTGGACACATATCCTTTCTTAGTTTGAAATGGCTGGCCAAAGGTGTACTGACTGATTTTGCATTATGCATTCTAAATCTTTGCAACACCTTTTCTATGTACTCACCTTGAGACAACGTCAATTTGCAATTTTTCCTGTCTCTTGTTATTCTCATACCAAGGATTTGCTTTGTAGCACCCAAATCCTTCATCACAAATGATTTAGCTAGTTTTATTTTGAGCACAGTTATACCCTACAACAAGCATGTCATCCACATACAATAACAAGATAATATATCTTCTATTATCTAGCCTCTTGAAATAAACATAGTGGTCAGAATGACATCTATCATAACCTTGTTCTGTCATAAACTTATCAAATTTTAAATACCATTGCCTTGGAGCTTGCTTCATGCCATACAAGCTCTTTTTCAACCTCCAAACCAAATTCTCCTTCCCTTTGACCTCATACCCTTGTGGCTGCTGCATATAAATCTCTTCCTCCAAATCCCCATGGAGAAAGGCCGTTTTTACATCTAACTGTTCAAGATGCAAATCTTCTACCACCACTAGACTTAAAATAGTTCTAACTGAAGTCATTTTAACAACAAGAGAAAATATTTCATCAAATTCTATACCTTTATTTTGTGCAAACCCCTTTACAACAAGTCTAGCCTTGTACCGTTTATTTCCTCCATCTTCTTCGTTCAACCTGTAAACCCATTTATTCTGCAATGCCCTTTTTTCTGCAGGCAACTTAACCAGATGCCAAGTCTGGTTTCTTACCAATGATTCCATCTCCTCATCCATGCCTTTCTCCCACTTATTTCTAGTTTCTACTTGCATTGCTTCTTCAAAACATTCTGGTTCACCAGAATCAATCATCAATAAATAATACAGTGAAGGAGAAAATCGTTTAGGGGGTCTACTTAACCTGGTAGACTTTCTTACAGTTGCAGGAGTTTTAGGTACATGTTGTTGCTCTTGATTTTCTGGTGCCTTTGGAACTTCATTTTCTTTGATTTCATCAAGAACTATGTACTCTGTGTTTTCCTTTTCTTCTTTTTTTCCCTGCAACTGATCTTTCTAAATGACCTTTTCATTGAATACTACATCTCTACTCCTAATGATTTTGCAATTTTTAAGATCCCATAAGCGATAACGAAAATCATCAACCCTGTATCCAATAAAGGTACATTTATTGGATTTAGCCTCAAGCTTTGTTTTATCATCTTTATCAATATGGACAAATGCTTCACAACCAAAAGTTATCAGAAATGAGTATTTTACCTATTTTCCTATCCATGCCTCCTCTAGAATGCCACCATCCAAAGCGCTTGAAGGCCCTCTGTTTATTAAATAAACAACAATGTTTACAGCATCAGCCCAAAACTGTAAGGGCAACCCTGCATGCAATATCACACCTTGCATGCTCCATGATTGTTTTGTTCATCCTTTTTGACACACCATTTTCTTGGGGTGTTCCAGGGACTGTCTTCTATCTACGAATCCCATTGTGTGAACAGTAACTTTCAAACTCCTTACTGCAGTACTTGCCTTCATTATCAGATCTGAGAAATTTCAACATTTTTCCTATCTCATTCTTAGCCAAAGCTTTCCACTTCTTAAAAGTATCAAACACATGATATTTTTTTCTAATGCAATAAACCCAATTTTTTCTAGTTGCATCATCAATAAAAGTAACATAGTAACGAGAGCCACCAAGAGATTGTACCTAAGCTAGTCCCCATACATATGTATGGATAGGCTATAACTTTTCACTCTTCTTCTGTTTCCCAACCCTGAGAAATCTAACTCTCTTCTGTTTTCCATAAACACAATTTTCACAGATTTCCAAACTTACCTACTTCATATTAGGAAGCAGTTTCCTTGAGTGGAGAATCTGTATCCCCTTCTGACTCATGTGGCCAAGCCTATGATTCCACAACGCCGCACTTGTTTCTGTGGAAGCTACAGAGATAGAATAATCAGTATTATGAGGACATAAATATAATGTACCTATCCTATCTCCTTTTGCAATTACCATTGATCCTTTAGTGATCTTCCACCACATTTCTCCAAATGTAGACAAATAGCCACTATCTCCCAACTGCCCTATTGAGATCAGATTTCTTTTCATAGCAAGAATGTGCCTTACATCCTTTAGCAGCCATTCACTTCCATTATTTAACTTAATATGTACCTTACCCTTTCCAACAATTTTACATGGTTCATCATCCCCCAATAGCACATGCCCAAAATCACATTGAACATAATCATGAAAGAATTTCCTATGGGGTGTAGCATGACATGAAGATCCTGAATCTACTACCCAGTAATCACTAGTATTATCTAATGCAAGAATCAAAGTATCTTGTAACACATCACCTGCTACATTCGCTTATTGAGTAGTCTCTTGTTGTTTGTCTCTTTTTTTCTTTGGAGCTCTACAGTATTTCTTCAGATGTCCTTTCTTACCACAGTTCCAACACTCTATTTTTCTGAATCTGGACTTGGATCTTCCCTTTTTAGACTTGCCATGATTTCTTGGGCTCCTTCCTCTCTCATTTTGTCTCCCTCTACTCTCCATGGTCAACGCATTACCTGATGTCTCACCTATGCTTTTTCTTCACATTTCCTCGTTGAGAATAACACCAAGAGTGTTAAGAGTGTTTGAACTAGGGATAGAGTTACTTACAGTCATAACCAAGATATTCCAACTTTTTGGCAATGAGCACAAGATTAGAAGAGCCCTAACCTCATCATCAAAGTTCACTTTTATAGAACTTAACTGACTGGTAAGTGTATTACATTTAAATGGTCAGCAACAGATCCACCTTCTGACATCTTCATAATAAATAAATGCTTCATTAAAAATACCTTGTTAGAAGCCAAGGGTTTTTCGTTGAGCTTACTCAATGCGCTCATCACACCCTTTGTTGTTTTTTCTTTCGAAATATTGAAGGCCACCGACGAAGCCAAGCACAACCGTATTTTTCCCAGTGCCTTTCTATCAAGAACCTCCCATTCTTCATCCTTCATAGCTGCTGGTTATTTTTCTTTTCCGCCCAATGGCAGGTACAGATCTTTTTGGTACAGATAGTCCTCCATTTGCATCTTCCATAACTGATAGTTTTGGCCGTTAAATTTCTTGACCCTAAACTTTCCTTCTTTTGCCATTGCTCCCACTCAAACCAGGAACCCTTTTTTGTGGTGAGTTTACCAACCAAATAGACCTTTTGGCTCTGATACCAATTGTTAGAAAACAGGACCGCAGAGCAATAACAAATATACAGTTAAATCAATAAAGAAGATGCAAAACACATTAAAACATTACAGAGAGACATAGATATAATGTGGTTCACCCAAATGATGGGCTATGTCCACAAATAAATTACTAGTCCTTTTATTACAGTCCAGAATGATGAAGGGATACACCCTGCAGCAAAACCGTTGCACTTCCTCTTCACGCTCTCATAGTATCTCTTCCAATACAATACAATACCATACTCAGTCATTTTACAATGCTTTCTTTTATAGGGGAAATACAATGGGAAAATTCTAGGGTTAACCCAATACCATGGGTCCGCAATACTGTTGGCCAACAGACATCCCAAAAAAAATTCTCAGGGGCTCTGCCCTCAAACCCCCGTTTCTCGGGGGCACTGCCCCCAAACCCCAAGGCAAGGGGAATGAGTGTACAGTACACCTGGGTTACAAACACGACTGAATAATATCTCTATATTTGGAATATTAGGCTCCACAACCAACAATAGGTTGCATCCTCATTTGAGTAGGTACTTGTTGCTTCCTGCAACATATCCCCATTTTGAATCATCAAAATAGGGGCCCCCATTGTCCATTTTTTCTAGCCATCCCTCACTTAGAGAAACTATCAAGTTGGGAGTTCTTTGTTGTTTTGTTTGGATTGAATAAAATTCTTCATTAAACCTTGTTTTTTTGGGGGGGCTTTCGGGACCTTTTATGGTATTTTCAAACCTTTTTTTGAAGTTTACGATCCCTTCTTTCCGAAATCAGAAATCAAAAATCCATTTTTTGGACGTAAGATGAAGTCTATTTCAGATCCCGAAAACTTTATCTTTTTAAATAAGAATAGTTCTTGTTCGATTCTTGATTTCCAACTTCCTATTTCCAGTTTTCAAAAACCAGAAACTTTATTTTTATTAAAGTTGTTTTGTTTTCTTCTGATTTTCAATTCCTGATTTTTTGGATCCTAGATATCGATAACATCGTTTTTAATTTCTGATTTTGTTTACCTTTCCGACTTCTGACTTTTCTTTTCCCATATCAGAAATCCAAAATTTCGCATCTTTCTTGGCTGAATGTGTGTTTCCCGATTCCTGATTCCTAATTTTCGAAAATAGGAAATCAGAAACCATGGAAATTAAGCCTTGTCAAATCTTATATTCTATTCCACCACCTCGATCTCAGTCGTCCATGCATACAAAATCTATGGCCCAAGTTCTTTTGGCCATTTGTTTTTGGGATTTAAAAGTTCAAAGTTACGAGTTTTTTTTATCATTTTTCCCATGCATTATGCTCGGGGTTTTTACTATGCATTTTCTATTTGTTACAGCTGATTTTAGCACACATAGTAGATCACATATTTATGGCCTTCCTTATCCCTCTGCAGACTCTTTAGACCCCATGGACCATTTTTGTACCTTTGATGTTTCCAATATCATCCCTAAAAACATGCATTATTTTCCATACGCAACTTTTAAACCCATTCTCGTGTATATACGCGGATATGACCATTAAACCCGCGTACATCGGGATGTGTGCAAAAGGCCAAATAGTTTTGTAGTTTTCCTTGATGTGGATCCAAGTCACTTGTCTCTTGGCCTTCCATATGCCTTGAGATCGCTCATATTTGACCTTCCATTACCCCATTGAAGCACTATATAAGGAACCCTTTGGATACATTGAAAGGGGAGGAATTGAAGAGCAAGAAAACTATAGTCCATTGTTGCTGAAGCTTGATTATACTTGAGTCTGCATCCCTTTGTCCCTTGGAGCACTTTGTGTTCTTCCCAAGTTTTCCTTTGCTTATGAGCTTGATATTGAGAGATGGAGGATTGAGGTGGTGGAGGCCCAGGTGGGCGACTCAGTTTCTCCAGTTCACAAACGTGCCGACAGAGATTGTCATTCTTGTAATCTCTTATTTATATTAATATAAATATATTTTCCTATCCAATGATGTGCATTTAAATGAATATTAAATCCATGGATGCTTTTAATTTCTTATTCATTATTGATTATATATGCTAGATTAGGTCTAACACAATTATATAGCATGCTTGTCTTGTTTGCTAATTGTTGAGAGAGCAAATTGCTAACACAAGCGAGATTGGAAAAGATCAACGGGGATCTACATCAACCATCCGAAATAAGGTATGTTTCGAGATCCTTTAGTGTTAGATATTTTATTTCTCTTGCATATGGGAAGGGATTGATTTCTGTGGCTACTCTGTCTATTGTGGTACCCCAATCCATAGGATTTTTTCTCTGTAACAGAATTGGCAACCATACTAGGGAATTCCTAGTCATTTCCTTTGGGGATTTTATGGGCATTCAATGTTCTTGAATTGCTCTGATTTCTATGTTTCTGAGTCGGGTCTGGGGGCATGTTTTCCTAGTAGTGTCTAATAGGAGTAAATTTTGTCTCAGCTTGTCTGTTTATCTTGTTTTTTATCTCTTTTTCTTCCTATACGTGAGTTTTTCCTTCACAGTCGTGTGTACACGTGGGTTTTCCTGCAATAGCCGCCTATATACATGGATTTTCTGCAAACAGTTGCCTATGCCCTGAGTTTTACCTTCTTGGGTAAGATTAAGTTTTTTTGGGTGAGTTTGGATGATTGCTGAGTATTTTTAGATGCTTATGGAGTCTGTATACACCCCTGTTTCTGACCAGAGACACTTTTTAGTTTAAAATTTTTGAAAATGTTCTTGTCATTTCATTTTCTATTTTTTGTTTTGGGATTAGTGCATTAGGTCTCTTTTACCTTGGTCCTTTGCTTGGGTGTTGTATGATAGTGCTTGCAGAGTTTGGGGGTTATAGAGTCATACTTTTGCTTTTTATCTCATTTAATTAAAAAAAAATACAAAAACATTTGCTTTTTGCATCATTATGCATTGTTTGCATTTTTGCATTTGCATGGTACTTGAATTAGGTTTGCTTGGAAAATATTAGTTATATTTTCATATAGGAATGATTGCATTTTCATTTCAAGGAAAATTTTGCACTTCACATAGTAGCATACCCCATTTTTCATTTGACACAGTGCATTTGCATTGATTGTTAGGTGTGCATTTTGCTTGGTGTTGCGTCATAACATCATTAGTTGCACAACCATTTTCCATTTTGAGTAATAAGCCAATTAAAATCAACACATAATAAAATGAATTACACTCTTTTCTTTTATAGGCTGCACCAACAAGATTAGGTTTTAGGGTCTTGGAATAGTTCATTGTGAGTAAATTCTCCAAGACCAGTAAACAAAACATTTATGTGTCTGTCTAGGTGAGAGTGTGAAATTACTTTATATAATTAGTGTTTCTCAGTATCCTCCTCTTACAAGGGAGTTAAGCATGAGGCAGTGTGAGTGGTTATTTATTGGGATGACCCCTGGTCATAATTGAGTAGCACCGGAGATATTTCCAGGATTGTATTCATATCTGGGGACTCTTTCGAGAGATTCAAGATTTTCTACGTTGCCCATACAGTCAATCCCTCCTGCGACTGTCCACCTGAGCATTGATTATATTGAGGTGACCTTAGTTTCCTTACCTAGTTTATCGAGGGGGTACTTCGTAGAGGTTATTCTACAGCTGTCTTGGCCAGGTAGGGGTCGAACATCACAGTCACTATATGCGTTGAAGCTGAGGGCCACTATAATTGGTTATGAATCTCCACTTGTTGTGTATGGAAGTCTCAAGCCTCTTCTAGGAGAGACATACCTGCTTCATTCGGGAGCTCACATATCCTACCCTTGTTTGCTTGTGATTTGGCTTTACATTTTATAGGTGTATGCTCTGTGCATGCTAGTTTTCCTAGGGTTTTCATAATTATATTGAATCTTTTTCATTGTTTTAGTCATTCTAGATTCGGGTGCTGCACTTCGTCGTTCTCATCATTTAGCAGGACTTTCTCCTTCCATGTATCCTCCTCCTTTGGGAGAGAGAAACAAACAGTCCGGGCAGACTACTTCTCACTTTGATTCACACACGATGGGAGTTCATGAAGATGAGATTCCTGAGATGTCCAATCCACCTCACGAGGTTGGGGATGTAGATTCTACTCCCATATATGATCCTTCACCAGAAATACCTTCACATTTTGATTATGATCCCTCATTCACAGGTCACCGGTATTGGTTTCCAGGTGACGAGACTCATCATGAAACCACAAGCACTAGTCATGTTCATTATGGCATGTCTGATATCCATGCACTCGATCCAGCACATCATGTCAATTTGAAAGTTGAACCTAGCACTACGCCTGGGGGCACTCCTATTCCTTTCCATGCGGAGAGATTTGGGAGCACTAGTCACATTGCACCTTCCATCTCAGTGGTGGAGGCAACCTCACATGTCCATCCTAGACCTAGTGTTAGTAACCATATGCGGATACCAGAACTGAAATGAGTGACCATAGGGAACACCACTTACATCCCTTCACATGTCCCTTCATCCTTGAATCCTACTCCATCGAATGCATTTTTGACTACCCATCCTCCCCCTCATTCACCTGGTCCTTCAGGACGGAATATTTCTACTAGCCATGTTCGTACTGCGACTACTCACACGGTAGTATCTTAGATTCAAGTACCTCCTGTTGTGTCGGGAGGTCATATCCCTATTTCTAGATCATCTTATGGTCCATCGCAAGGAGTTCCCCATATCCATAATTATGGAGCTTCTCATGGGACATCCCATGGGACACCTTATGGAGCTTCTCATGGACAGTCTTATGGACCGCAATATGGATAGAACTATCAACCCTATGGGTGTGGATATCAACAACTTGCTTACTCTTCCAATTATGGCTTTGTAGCACCGCATAATCAAGGTACACCACATCACAATGCTTTCATGCAACCCTATATGGTTCAAATGGGAGGAGGCTATTATGGCCAAGGCCATGGTATTTATAGCAATCAGCCTTACATTAACCAAAACTATCAGGGAGCATGGCATAGACTGGATCAACCTAAGCTCCCTTTCCTCGCAATGTTGAACTTACCTGACTTATCGAGACTTATGAACAATCCAGTATCTCATGACCCGGCCTAGCCAGCCGTCCCTAACAAGCTTCCTTTGGACATTCCCAAGTTCGAGGGAAAAGTTGGAGAATATTCTAGTGAGAATGTCACTACTTTTCACCTTTGGTGCTCTTCCAATTCCTTACATGAGGATTCAATCCGTTTGAGGCTGTTTCAATGCACCCTCACCGGGCCTGTAGTGAAATGGTATATAGAGTTACCAAGGGGGGCATTCATTTTATTTGATGACCTTTCCATCACTTTCAGCTACCAGTGTGTTATGATGTTGGTACCGATCTCTTGTCAACATTTTGGCAAGACAAAGCCACACATATCACGGATCATATTCAAGAGTGGCATAGACGAAAGCGGTTGATTAAATCCTTTATACCACCAGGATTTCTCCTTGAGTGGTTCCTCAAGTCGTTGTTAACTTATGTCACGAAGGATGTTTCTACATCCGGAGTCCAAAACGAGGAACAAGCAATTTTTAGGGCACAAGAGTTGGATTTGATCTACACTCAATCCGGACTTTTGTATGAGATTATACCTAATGCTCCGCGATCTAGTTTCAATCCCAAGATCAAGCCTGAACCACACACCGATGGAATTGTGGGTTGTACAAGTGCCAAACCTGCGGATTCAGTTATGAAACAAGTGATCCAATTGTCAATTAATCAATCTGTGTCGGGAAAAGCCACGGCTTCATCTCAACCTACCCAAACAGCGAGTGTACTTTTCATGCAATCGTCGAACCAGAAGGGCAGCTAGAAGCCTGGAAGGAATAGGAATAAAGGGAAAAATAATAATAAGGGTGAGAAAAAGAACGAAAATGCTAATTATAATGACAAGAACGCTCGTAATGATTGGGGGGACAAGCAGTCTAAACGTAAGGTAAATTTTCCTTGTAAGTTATATAAGGAGGACCACCTCACTCACTTGTGCCCTCATATGGAAGATGCCTAGAGGTTCATAGCACAGGGCCCAGCCATGCTAACTAATCCTTTACCCAACAATCAAAATATGAACTCGAGGACCATTGATCCTCATTGTGGATCGGGTGGAAATCAAAATCCGCTGGAAGCCAATAGTGGCCATGGTTGCGTTAACATGGTGCGTGCTACTAAGGTTGTGACTCGTGCGAAGGATTATGGTTCGTCACAACCAGACCTTGGAAAAAAACCCACTCCACTCAAGAACCCTTTGCATATCAAAAAACCTATGGATAAACATGAAGTTGCACCTCGCATTACTAAGGGATTCCTAAAGCGTTCAAGGCACAATCCTAATGCCCGAGTTGCCTAGAACTATTCCATTGTTGAGGATTTGGGCCAAACTCCTTGTGTGATGTCCGTGCTTGAAGTACTTTAGACTTGTCCTCCATAGAGGAGAGCCTTTCTTTCTTCTCTTGGGGTTGATGATGATAAATCTTCTTTCGTTATCAAATTTGAAACCATGGGAATACATCCTCACTTTCCTTACTACATGTCTCTTTTGATTCATGTAGAGTGTCTTAATATGACCGTCAAACACACTATTATTGACGAAGGCGGTGCTGCTTCCGTGATGTCTTTGTCATGTTCGAAGGGTTTGGGTTCTCCCGAGTTATCTCAATCCGCTACTATATTGATAGCTTTTGATGGTAGATCTTTTCGTCCGCATGGGATTCTTCCTTCTCTTAAGGTCCAATTGGGAGGGAATACCATCACGATCGAGGTCAAGGTGGTTGATGCACCCCTTGACTACAATTTTTTGTTGGGCCAAAATTGGATGTACAATATGCAAGTTGTAGCTTATTCTCTCTTTTGAGTAGTATGCTTTCCATTTAATGGGAAGATCATTATGATTGATCAAAAATCATTCCGTTATCCAAGTGTTAATGCATCATTGGGAACTTCTATCCCGATTATCGATCATTCTCAGTCGGCAACTGGGAGTGTGGGTGTGGGTATGTATCTGTCTTTGATGGGAACCTTTAGCTATCCTGCACTTGTTCTTATGATTGGATCTAGTTTTGGTGGGGCTTCTTCCTCATTGAATTCGGTGCCTTTTTGCACTACCCATATGGAAGATCCTTGGATTCTTCCTCCAACGAGTCCTTCGATTGGACCTATCGAAACAGATGTGCCGTTTCCTGCAATGATGGTAGCATATCAAGAAAAACTTGATCAAGTTGCAGATCCTAGTCCTTCCTCTTTGCGGATGGAGGAGGAGGACCCGTATGTGCTGCCAACATGGGCAGTTGAGTCCTCTCATGCACATGATTTCCTCGCCAATGTTTTTCCATCAGATGAAGCCATTATTGAGGCCATGTCTGGAGTTGAGCCACCTTGGGAAGATCTACATCATTGATCATATTTTCTTCCTAAGGTCGACCGTATGGAGCATGATGAATTTAGGGAGATTCTTAGCGAGAAGATTGGTAGTCCCATGGTTCCATTGAGCTCTCTTAGTCAGATGGTCGATGGTAACATGGTGAATTTATCACCTACTATTCCTATCAATATTTCTTGCAAACCTGGCAAAGTTGAGAATGTCTACATTGGGGTGAGTTGTTCCCTTGATGAGATCGTAGAGTATACAGAGCTATTTAAAGAGTTTTGTGACATCTTTGCTTGTTCATATGAGGAAATTCCATGTATCGACCCTCGTATTGTCGAACATGAGATCAATACCTATCCGGATGCAAAGCTGGTTCGACAACATTTGCATGCAGTGAATCCTAGAAAAGCATTCGTTATTAAGGCAGAGATAGAGAAACTGTTGAAAGCTGGCTTTATCTATCCCATTCCCTTGACGTAGTGGGTTTCAAATTCCATTATGGTTGATAAGAAGCAGGGATAGATCCATATATGCACTGATTTCCATGATTTAAATCGTGCTTGTCCTAAGGATAATTTTGCCACACCATTTATTGATCAGATTTTGGATGAGTGTGCGGGAAGGGAGGTATTCTCCTTCATGGACGGTTTTTCTGGATATAATCAGATTCATATTTAACCCGAGGATCAACATAAGACTACATTTATTTTCCCTTGGGGTACTTTTGCATATCGAAAAATGCTTTTCAGCCTTGAAAACGTTGGAGCTACATTTCAACGGGCTATGACCATAATTTTTCATGATCTCAAAACAATTATCAAAGTGTATTTGGATGACCTCACTGCTTATTCTCATTTGAGAGTGCATCATCCATACCATTTGAGGTTAGTATTATAAAGATGGTGTCATTATCAAGTTTAGTTAAATCCTCATAAGTGCATCTTTTGCATGACTGTTGGTCGCTTGCTAAGATTCATCGTATCAAGGGAGGGTATAAGAGTCGATCCTTTAAAGGTTGAGGCAATACTTCAATTGTCTCCCCCACATAATATTAGACATCTTCAGTGTTTGCAAGGCATGGAAAATTTCTTGTGAATATTCATACTTAATTTTGCCAATTTGACTAAAGGCTTTATGCGTCTTTTAAAGAAGGACACTCCTTGTAGTAAGGATTTCTCCCTACTACAGGGGCAGGAATGGCTCCCTTCTGTCTATAGGACAGAAGGGTAGGTTCTTGCTAGTGGGTAAATGTAGAAAATAAAATGTAAATGTAAAGAATAGAACAGTAAACTAAAACTAATGACAAAAAGAAGAAAAACAGAGCAAGGTTGAACCCCTTCACACACAATGGGTTAGGGTTATGCCTCCAAAACCTGCAAACAAATCCTAAGCTACAATAACCTACAAAACAATGTTAAGCCAAACCTGCAAATGAAATAGGCGTTAGAAATCAAAGCAAACTAAACAACTAAGAAATAAAACATGAAACATGGTTATACCTTCTCTAGTGGAAATGGGCCACCATGCCCTAGCTTGTGGAAGCACTCCTCTCTCTTGGATGGGGAGCAATGGCTCAATGGGAATGGAGGAGAGGGAGTGTGGGTGGATTGAGAGGCAAATGCATCTCAAGGCATCCACTTGGGCAGCATAATAGTATGCAAGGGAGGAGTGCTTTGAGAGTGACCCCCCACCCTCCTTTTATAGCTTTTCCAAGGGGTTTTAGGGTTTTAAGCCCTTGGTCAAGGCTTTAGCCCCTTTTTTGGGCTTTTTAGCCCTTTTCGCCCTAACTTTAGCCCCTTTTGAGGGCTTTAGCTCCTAGGAGGCTATTTTGGGCTCTTTTTGGGGTTTTTAAGCCATTTTCTTCATTCTTAGGCTATTTTGAGGGTGTGGGGGTCTAATGGAGAGTCATGAGATGGTGTCCTTGGGTGGTGCGAGCCATTGAGATTTTAGTGGGGGATTTTTGGGTTAAAGAATTGCCCCCTAATGTGTGATGGCAGGAGCTCAACATATGGCCGACGAACATGATAGGATTTAATGCGTGGAGGTGGTGCTTCTGGGGCTAGGGCATGGTGGCTTTTGGTTTTTGTATAAATATGGTTCCCATCAATGGGTGAGATACAAATGTGTGACATGTATATGGACGAGGTAGGCAACCCCATGCTTGTGACAATGTCAAAAGAATAATTTGATCTATGCTCTAAAATACAAGAGCTGATCATATACAATTGATGTTACAATAATGGTTGCCTCACTATGAGGCTAAATACAATGTTGATCTAGTACATTGGACCCATGGCATTCTCATGGAATGCTATATCTTTATGACTGGCAATCTACTAGATCTGGTACATAGCTATGTGGACTCGCTGATTGAGAGTCAAAGTCTCTATGGTACAAGTATGTTGCATCAATCATAAAGGTATATCAAAGCACTGCTGGGGCTTCTGAACACTATCTCCAACGCAACCCAAAAATCACAAGGGACATAACCTATTTAGGTCCCTCAAGTAGACTCATCAATGTGCTAGAGTTGGGTGACCTCCGGGGTATTTGACCAGGTACTGTGTGGAACAAACCCTGTACAAATCTCAACAGTGCGATGATGGAGTTGAAGTCGAGCACGTGAGAAACAACCATCCCAAGAGGCACTAAGGACTCCTCTCAAGTGGTCCAAGGAACTCATCAATGATGTTAATGAAACCAAGGTATAGGGACCTATGAGTCTATCCTTTGGTATATGTGTGTTGGTGTCAATAGAGGGAGACTTTCCCCTAGTCAAGGAAATGGTGTTTCCTTGACCAAGAGTGCGAGGGAGATAACCAAAAGGTGTGAAGCAATATGCAAACTGACTCACTGAATGGTGGGGGGGGAGGGAAAGAACTAAATAGGGGCAGGGGGGGTGCAGGAGACTCAAAATTCCTTTGTTCAGAGTATGACGGTAGGGCATACCAGGCAGCAAATGAAACTGACTCATGGGAATGGGATCATAGCTGTAATACCAAGAATGTCACTGCAGATGGGAAATACTTGGAGGAGGTGGACACTTTTGATACGGATGGGATCCAAGAAAGACACATTGCAGAGTACTCTGAACAAAGGCGACCCAATGTGGGAATGCTACCAAACTGTTTTCTGTGGGGTGGTGTCTAGGGACACCGTTGTGGTACGATCTCGTGGATTTTTGGTGAGCCCGAGAAGGTAAATGCTCGATGGTGCTTTCAATTTTGGAGAGTTTGAAAGCACAAATAAGACTCCAGTGGGGGCTCTTTTTCATTGGTAGTCTCCTATGCCTGAAAAAGGATAAAAGTATACATAGGAGAGCTCGCCCATCCTGTAGGGGATGAGAGACTTCTCTACCGTTGGTACTCCAATCAGGCCAAAAAAGGTTAAACCTATACTAATAGGACAGTCATTTAGATACTTTTACGAGCATGAACAAAACCAAGTTTGCTCGGCAATATTTTCTTAATGAGATGGCTAGAAAAGAGCTTAACGACAACCGATGGTGAGCTTTTTCATAAAGTGCGGCCCCTTTGCCCGATAAAGAATAAAAGTATGCAGAGGGGAACGGTCTTGCCTTGAATGTGCCAAGGAGGTTCTTTTCAATTGATGGTCTACATGGTCCGCAAAAGGAGGTAAATGAGACGATGTAAACGCCCTTTCCTATACTTTAGCGAGTAGGAAAGGAAGCAGCTATGCTCGACTATCTTTTCATTGTTGTAAGGAGTCAGAAAAGAGCTTAAACGAAACTCCCATGTGGTAAACCAATTGCGGTGGCACATGCGGTGACCCTTGTCGGGACAGTGGACAGAGGTCCAAAGATCATCCACGCAATATGGACAAAGCAGAAGGCTCTCAAACATACCAATACATGTGTGGGATAGAGTGCAGTAGAGGCTCGCGATTCGGTGCGGTAGGGGCATGTAAACCGAGGTGGCTCATGGACAGAGGTTAGTAGAGCGTGTGTGTGTGTTGCGGTGGATGGACTTGACTGCATTCGATGTGAGTGCAAGTCCAGGGGAATTTATATGTCAAATGCATACAAGAAAAAGAAATTGTTTTGTGGACAGTGGTCCAAAGGTCTGTGTAAGGTGCGGTGAAAAAGACAATTATAAATACAAAAATAAAAATAAAATTACATTCTTTAACGGGCGGTGGCCTGAAAATGCACATGAGTAGCGCTAGGAAAGTGAGATGCAAGTACAGGTCCACAGACATTTGCATCATAATGATGTGGCTTGTAAATCGAGGTAACTTCCAGGAAGCGGTCCCGAAATTTGTTTGTTAAACACGAGACAATGGTCTCATAAGGAAATAGAAATTTGGGCCTGGAGGTGTGAGGGGTGTCTCGAATAGGTTTTGGGTGACTTTGAATTAGCAGTTGATGGTACTGCCCCTGAATTGTGCTAAAAAACATTGAAAAACAAGAAAGGGAAATAAAATACGCTATAAGGGACTCATAGTGGTTATATCAGGCATAGACTCTCTTGAGGTGGAGCCCATTGTGTGGCTTCTTCAAGAGTCAACCGTCTGAGTCAGCGAAGAGGTATGCCCCCTTACCGAAATCAAGGTCATTGGCAAGGCGGGATGACAAAATCTAGTCTTTTATGGGAAGAACTGATTCCACACTATGGTTTAAAGGGAATGGGGTAAAGTTGGAGGCGGTCTACATTTCTCTCTGTTATCACTTAAGTGGTGCTGGGATAGATTAGGTGGATCTTCCACAAGCAATGAGACAGAAGGGGGACTGGTCCTAGAGATCATGTAAATGGTATTGGTTCTTGTTTTTATGGCCTTGTCCCCAGTCTCTGTTGGAGGAAGAGGGGCAGGCCTGGAGACAGGAGGAGTATTTGATGGACCTGGAGGTAGGTGCAACATCATCTCAATTGGCTGGACATGAGTCAACACATCTTGGGGCCTCATAGGTAGGAAAGGTGGTTCAAGGTACCACACAGAATCTCCCAATGTGAAATCCTGTAGATTGCGGGTCGCTAAGAAAGGCTTACTCACGATCCTGGATGGTAGAAAAAGGAAAAGGAAAAGAAAAACAAAAAAGATCATGTTGATCGAGAATGAACCCCACTGTTTCCTTGGTAACTAAGGTTGAGGTTGCAACTGAGGTTGCAGTTGCAGCTGGGGAAACAACGGAAGAGACAGGTCTGATAGACCATCAGTGATGGTGGGGACAAGAGGGTCTGTTGAAATGGACATCATGTAAATGGACATGGTGTCTGAAGAAGGAGATGGGGGGTGAACTTCTTTGATCAAGGTGATTTCAGACTCAAGGGAATGTTGACGGAGGTCAACCAGAGCCATTCAAAATTCGGGCAAATCTTGGAAATGGTGAGAATAATGGCCATATAAGCCACAAAGGGTGAAAGCATGGTTTTTTCTCAATGCCTTGTTCCTAACTATCGGCGTGGTTGGGAGTTGAACGACGGGGATGTTTTCATTTGTATCCATGGCATTTAAATGCACACAAATCATTGGTATTTTAAGGAAACTCTGAGTTGGATGGCCCTATTGCTTACAGATAGTGCAAGGCAGGACTTGTTGTAGTTCTGCGGTGGCTTTGGCATTCTTTCCCCTGGCCCTTTTCGGGTGGGGAGGTGCGGGTGTCGGTGTGGAGGTTGGCTTTTATGGGCCGAGTGGAGGGTGAGACTCGACCGCAATGGGTTGCACTGGGGTTAAGACAACTTGGGTAATTGGTGGTTGAGCTGGTGGATCAAGATACCACACTAGAATTCCCAATGTAAAGTTGGGTAGGCTTAAGGTGGCCATTACTGGCTTGCTCATAACACCAAGTGGGGGAAAGAGGAAGGGAATCGTATGGACTGGAGATGAGCCCAGATAACTCCCTGATGGTTGCATGTGGGGATGCGGTTGTGTGTAATGTTGTTGCTGCGGGTGATTTTTTTGCTGTTGTTGGTGTTGCGGTTGCGGACGATGTTGTGGTTGTGGTTGGGTCTGCGGCTGTGGTTGTTGTTTGGGTGCAGCGGTGCTTGATGAGACCATGCACAAGTCCGCAGTTTCATTTTGTGTCAGTGGTGGTGACACTATTGGGAAAGGAGCCATCATGGTGGTATCAAAAAATAACCTAGGGCCCACATTCAACAATGGGGAGGCTGATGTGTTGTCAGCCATAGAGTTGATTGCAGGGATGACATTAGCGTGTGTAGGCATCCCTTGTGGCTCAATAGTGGTGATGGTAGGGATAACATTGGCGGGTGTCGTTAACCCTTGTGGATCATGATAAGTGAGTTAATCAACCATCACAATATTCCCTTCGTGGGGGAACATCATGAGACAGAAGACAGTTAATGCGACCCCTCTCATGGCGTACATATAACTTCTTCCGAGGAGAAGGTTATAGTCTAGTTGAGCGTTGATGACCTCTATGTCGATCAGCACTGTCTTCCTGGCTAATGTGATGGGGACATGGGGGAGGATTCCTTGGGATTTAGTGGGATGGCCATCATAAGCCCACAGAGTTGTGGAGGACGGTTGCAGAATTGGTGATCCAAGTTTCTACCAAACCAAGGTAGACATGACGTACGTGGACACCCCCTCATCCACTATGCATCGGTGCACAACCAAATTTCGGATGGACACCGGGATTTGAAAGGCAATAGTGGAGGGCATGCGTGGTTCCCCATTCTCCATGTCAAAGGTGATCAACTTGGAGTCGGAGGGGTCTACTGCCCCTAGGGAGGCTAGTAAGGATTTCCACTGCGTTGGGCATGTTTTAAGTACCTCAAGAGCGGACATGGCAGTTGGCATTTGGGCCAAATTATCCACAATGCTATAGCTGACTGCAGCTCTAACTGTGGCATTATTGGCGATTATACGTATGGGAGGGCACAGGAACGGGGGTAATTGGAGAGGCAAATTGACTGTCTTAGACATGGATGCTGCTGATGAGTTAGCAGCTTCGGTGGTGGTACCATACTGATTCCGTCTATTTTGTAAGTTGACCTCTTTAGTCATCATGGCTAGCAGGTGGTGAACACCTGTTTTGGCCGTGGGAATTGCCCCCAAAGCATTGGGATTGGCCTCGAGGGGGGAGCAGTTGCCACCAATCCTTGGACTGGTAGTGGGTTTTGAAGCACCATGGGGGGAGGTCCTTGTGGTGCCGGGTTGGGTTGGGCTTGATTGGTAGCATTGGCGGCCTATTGGGCCTCGTTTTGAATGGCTTGCTTAGCACGAGCCATGAGGGGACACTCGAATGTGTAATTTCCATAAACATAATAGAGTGTGCATGGTTGGTTTGTGTGAAATGGAGCATTGCGTCTTGGCACATTTTGTTGTGGGTGGTTTTGGGCTGGCCAGTTAGTCGCGGCATTGTTGGGAGGGTTCGATTGTTGACCGCCTCCCTATGGTTGGTTATTTCCTTGGTTGCAGGGCTGGTTATTCCTAGCTTGCCCTTGTTGATTATTGGGGTAGGCTGGTTGGGATGGTTTTGCTGTGCGAACACTTGTCCTAATGGAGCAGGTGGAGTGGGGGCAGGGGCTTGAACTTGTTGCAATGACGATGCATAGTATATTTGTGGGGGTGGCGGTGCCAAAAATGTGGGAATTTTCCCCACATACAGCTGTGTTGGCCAAGCCATGGCCTAAGCCTGCTACGATGGTGCAGGTTGTGTGTAGGAGGTTGTTGCTTCGGACTAGGACATCATTCTTGCATAGTCCGGAGCTTGGTTCTGGTAAGCAACACTAACAGTGTTGCTGGGTTTTGGTGTAATGGTAAGTGGTGTCGGTTGAGGTTGTCGCTGTTGGGAGACCGACCCTATGATGCCGTCTATAGTGTGGGATGCCCCCGTTGTGTCGCTGTAGGAGGTACTCGGATGGGGAGCATCTGGAATGACAGTGTACAAGTATCCAGACTGAGCATAGATAAGGTCAAATTGTTGTGCCTTCAATATGGCCTCTTCTTCATATTGGGGATATTTAGATGCGACGTCCTTTGCGATGGGCGGGAGCAAGGTCTTAAGGAACCAATCCAAGAAGATCCTATCGTCAAGTTGGATTTTGCATAAACTACGAAGTCACCGCCACCCATGGATATGGTCAGTTATATCAGTGGTAATGCTTGGGCGACAGGATAACAGGATCTCCACTCCCTAGTCATATCTGGCGGGGAGTTGGAAGTACTGTAGGAACATGAAGGCTAGGGAGTTGAATTCCAGGTACTTGGCTTGTGGTAGCTCAATGTACCATTTAGCCATGGCACCTATAAGGGTGTGTTGGAATAGCCTCAGCCTAATGGATTCGTCTATGATGTTGTTGGATGAGCACCATATATGGAATGTCATTATGTGGTTTTGGGGACATTCCCCTGCTTTGCCTTCAAACTTGGGGATGTCTGATGGCAGCTTAGTTGGCATGGGTGGCCAAAAATCTTGGTGGCAGATGGGGTCATTTGTTAATCTAGCTAAATCAGGTAAGTTAAGATAACCATGAAGGGCAGATTTGACCCCAAGTTGATGTGGGATGGGGCTGCGATGGGGGTGGGGTTTGTAGGTGCATAATGCATCTCCATAGCTCGAGGTGCTTATGGTGGCATCATTGTGGATGGGCCAATGCCCCCAAGTGTTATGGGTGGGTTAATATGAGTGGCGGGGGCATTGCCCCCATGTATGATAGTAGGGGAAATGTAAGTGGATAGTCTGCTGCCCCCCTATGTGGTAGGAGGGGCAGTGTGTGTGGAAGGGCCACTGCCCTCATGTGATGCAAGTGGGCCAGCTTAGTTGGTCACTATGGGTGGTGGCAACAGACTAATGATAGTCTACATGACTATTCTTGGGCCACTTTCCAGGTTGTGGGTGACAGGTTGTGATGTGGACATGGGTCCACTTGCTAAGGTTAGGCCAGAAAATGGGTCCGGGTTCGCACTAGCCATGGGGCTTGATGGTGCGGTGTGGAGGTATGGTTCAAACTAATATGGGTCTGAATCAGAATCAAAGGCTATGTGGCCCTCTGATGGTGTGGGAGATCACCGAGAACGGCTTCGACAGTGTCGATCGAGTGTTCCGAATGGTGGTGGGTCGCCTCTTAGGCATGAGGAAGAGCGTGGAGGATCAATTGTGTTTGATTTTAGGTATGAAACTGGTGGGAATGAGATTTGGACCTCAGTTTCAGTGGCTTTCTATTGGCTGAAGGTGGTCTCTCGGCCACCAATACTGCCAGAAGATAGCGCTTGGCTTGTTCCTCATAGTTGTTTCTACTCAATCGGAAGGGGTCATTGCCCGTTTCACTTGGCAATTCCTCTTAGAAGCCAGCTACTTTGGGGTTCCTGTGGTAATCCTCACAATGGGTTTCTAGGCAGAGCCCAAGTACTTCCCATAGTTGAAGCAGTCAGGGACCTATGTCCTCAAAGACTGCAGAGTTGTTTGTACTTAGTGTAAATTGGTGAATTTTAAGGCTCACTCGGCATCATGAACTGATTTGGGTTAATTATTTGGTATGGTGTATTTGTTTGTTTGTTTTTATAGTATTTGGTTGCTGCAAATGGTTTATGAATTCATCATGGTAGATTTCATGTCATTGTGGTTGTGTATGCAAGCATAAATAATCAGAAATTGTTTAACAAATATAGTGATTAACCCTGAATGTTTGTTGGACTAACTAGATGTCTACCTCACACTGATATTCCTCTTCAACCAAGAGAAGGTGTTGGGCTCTCAACACAATGGGACTAAGCCCATCCATAGATCCTCAGGTCACCTCCCGGATGCTAGGTTGGTCAACAGGGAGGACGCTTAGCACCGTGAGAATCCCTCCTTCTCTACCCCCTCTACCTTCCAAGTCACCCAGTTTTAATGGTTTGGAACAATATAGTGGAGTGCCTAGATCTATACAAGCTTTCCCTTCGTCATATCCCAGAATACCCCGGAGGGTGATGACTAGGTAGAGGAGGAAGGGGAAGCAAGACAATATGTTTTTAAGTTAATTTTAGTTAGACTAGGTTCATTTTATTAAGCCATTAATGTTTACTTGGAATTTACACATTGTTCATGAAATAAATTACTGAAAACAGAAACAGAATATGAAATTGAAATGGTGTGCTGGACAGAGGCAGCTGAGCCGCACTGACAGTCCCTGTGAAAGCAAACAGTGAAGCCCAAAAATGGGTCGCGCATATGTAAAAGTCCTGCTTTTGCGAAGTGGATTCTGATCAAACCGTGAGGAATTACCTCAAACGGTTGAAAACCCACTTCAGAAACAGGCCCTTTTACCCCTTGGAGCAAGCAGATTCACCAGTGGCTCAACTGCTTGGGCATAAAATGAGCCCGAACACAGGTGAATTTTCAGAAATTCGGTTCGGCCGTTTTTGTACAGTTGAGTGATTTCCAAACCACATAATGGCCAACAATAACTGGTACTATGGCCAAATGGGCTTGGATTGTCCTTGAGGAGGCTCAGAAATAACTAGAAATGTAAACAAACAAGAATCTAAGCTATATTTAATGGAAAACTAAACTAGGGCAAAAAACAGAACTAAAAACTAAAACTTTGAAAAATAAACCCAAGGATCCTGTGGGATCGACCTAGTATGGTCGCCAGTTCTGTAGTAAGGATTTCTCCCTACTACAAGGGTAGGAATGGATCCCTTCTATCTATAGGATAGAAGGGTAGGTTCCTGCTAGTGGGTAAATGTAGGGAATAAAATGTAAATGTAAAGAACAGAAGAGTAAAATAAAACTAATGACAGAAAGAAGAAAAACGAAGCAAGGTTGAACCCCTCTGCACACAATGGGTTAGGGTTCCACCTCCAAAACCTGCAAACAAATCCTAAGCTACAATAACCTGCAAAACAATGTTAAGCCAAACCTGCAAATGAAATAGGGGTTAGAAATCAAACCACACTAAACAACTAAGAAATAAAAGATGAAACAGGGTTATACCTTCTCTAGTGGAAATGGGCCACCATTCCCTAACTTGTGGAAGAACTCCTCTCTCATGGATGGGGAGTAATGGCTCAATGGGAATGGAGGAGAGGGAGTGTTCGTGGCTTAAGAGGAAAATTTGTCTCAAGGCATCCACTTAGGTAGCATAATAGTATGCAAGGGAGGAATGTTTTGAGAGTGACCCCCCACCCTCCTTTTATAGCTTTTCTAAGGGGTTTTAGGGTTTTAAGCCCTTGGTCATGGCTTTAGCCCTTTTTTTGGCTTTTTAGCCCCTTTCGCCCTAACTTTAGCCCCTTTTAGGATTTTAGCCCCTTTTTGAGGGATTTAGCTCCTAGGAGGCTATTTTGGGCTATTTTTGTGGTTTTTAAGCCCTTTTATTCATCCTTAGGCTGTTTTGAGGGTGTGGGGGTCTAATGAAGGGTTGTGAGATAGTGTCCTTGGGTGGTGTATGCCATTGAGAGCTTAGTGGGGGATTTTTGGGTTAACACTCCTTTTTTCTGGGATGAGCGAGCCTAGGATTCCTTTGATGCTCTTAAGTAAGCCTTAGCATCGGCCCTCGTGCTTATTCCACCCGACTATAGCCGTAATTTCTTGATTTATGTGGCCGCGTCCATGGAGACGGTTGGTATGGTTTTGGTTCAGGAGGATGAGGATTTCCACGAGCGTGTCATATATTATTTGAGCCAAAACCTTATTGATGCAAAAATCCATTATTCCCATGTGGAGAAACTTGCCTTGGCTGTCGTTCATATGGTTCAAATATTGAGACATTACATTCTCCTTCACTGAAACTTGGTTGTATCCCATATCAATCCGTTTCAGTTCGTCCTCACTAGAAGGATGATTGGGGGGAAATACAATAAATGGATTGTTATTTTGCAAGAGTTCAATCTCGAATTTGTTTCGGTGAAATCGAAGAAATCGTTGATCTTTGCGGAGCTCATATCTGATTTTCCAAGTTTGGAGGAGGAGGAGGTTTATGAGGATACATTTGTCGATGAGCATATTTTCCTTATCTCATCTTTGGACCCATGGTACAGGGATATCATTGTATATTTGCAAACATTGAAGGTCCCTACTCACCTTTCACGGGATGAGATCTGATGATTACGTCATGTGGCTAAGAACTACCTTATAGTGGATAACACTTTGTATCGATGTGGGGTAGATTCCATTTTACTTTGTTGCTTAACCCTTGATGAGGCTGAGGTTGTGCTGAATGATTTCCATGGAGGGGCATGTGGTGGTCATTTATCTGGGCTTTCTACAGCCCAAAAAATCTTGAGAGCAGGATATGTTTGGTCGTTGATCTTCAAAGATTGTGTTAATGCTGTCAAGAAGTGCCATCCTTGCCAGGTATTTACACGCAATATGCGCTTGCATCCATCCCCATTACATCCTATTATCACCATCATTCCCTTCACCAAGTGGGGGCTTGACTTTATGGATTGCAACCTAGCTTCAGCTGGGGGGAATCATCACATTATAGTAGCTTTCAATTATTTCATGAAATGGGCAGATGCTATGCCCACTATTAAATCCAATAGTGAGACAGCTGCACATTTCGTTTTCAACCAAATTATTACTCGGTTCGGTATTTCGAAAGAGCTTGTCATTGACCATGGTAGGCACTTTCAAAATAAAATGATGGAAGAGTTGGTTTCAAAGTTAGGGTATAAGCAGGAGCATTCCTATTCTTATTACCCTCACATGAATGGACAGGTTGAAGCAATGAATAAATCAATTAAGTATATTCTCCAATGAACCATCACACAAAGCAAGACGAATTGGCATATCATGTTATATCCTGCTTTGTGGGCTTATAGAACTGCGGTTAAGACTGCCACCATTTTCTCTCCATATCAGCTTGTCCATCAGGTGCAGTTTGTCTTGCCGGTTGAATGCAAAATCCCTTCGTTGAAGTTAGCTATAGATATTTTACTAGACACTTCCACATTGGAGGAACATTTGGTCCGTTAGAAAAGCTTGATGAGCAGCGCCAAGATTCATTAGTGGCTCTAGAAGTAGATAAGTGTCGCGTTAAGGTCCAATATGATAAGTCTATCCATCCGAGGAAGTTTAGTGAAAGTGATTTGGTCCTTTTGTGGGATAAAGATAAAGAACCCTTGGGGGCAAGGAAGTTTAATCCCATATGGCATGGTCCTTACGTGGTCAAACGTGTGTTAGAGAAGGGCGCCTATGAGCTAGTGGATTATGAAGGGACAGCCTTGGTGGAGCCTAGAAATGGGATCTATCTTAAAAAATACTATGCATGATCTTAAGCCAGGGTTGATTGTTGTATATTATTGTACAGTTTTTGAGTTGCATAGTTAGGTTTTCTTATGGTGATCGGGTTTGTTGATTAGCTTCTATTTCTTATGGAAGATGTCGATGGAGTCTTCCATTTACATAGGATTTGTCGATGGTGTTAGAAATCACACTCAAAACTCAGCTTCAGCTGCTTGGGTGACTTATACTCCTACGGGTCAAGTATTGTCTTCAGGAGGCGTATGTTTATAGCCTTCTTCGAACAATATTGCTGAATATAGTGTCATTATTGAGTTATTATGTGATGACATTTCACATGGTGTTCGCTCTCTTGAGGTACGTCTTGATTCCCAGTTAGTGGTTTCACAGCTTTATGGATCGTATCGTATTAGGGATCCAATTTTATTACAAAGATTCTTACGTGTGAGATTGCTAGAACGGAAATTTGAGAATATAACATATATACATGTTTCAAGAATTTTTAATCAAGTTGTTTACTCATATGCTAACTATGTGTTAGATTGGCATTTGCTTCATATACCATAAGCATATCACAAACATACATATTTGCACACATGTAAATAAATAAAATCGATCATCATAAAAGTTTTTCACTAACATCCAAAATGTGATGTCATAATACATAAGTGTCATAATACAAAATTGGGGCTTCTGAGCCACCAAAATATAATACACGGTAGTACAAAAAGAAATACTCTCAGGTCTCTAAGCCTATGGAGGAGGAGGGGGGTTCTGATCGTGGTAACACACCATGGATCTAGCTAGCCATTGAAATAATCAAGCCCATGCCCATGGTACACCAAACACCTGGCGCTACATGGCCTCAGGAAAGTCCTCGACTTGTGCCATGGGTACCCTGTGTGTCAAGCATACAAAGTTTGTGTGGATGCTTTGGAGCGTCCGCTGTGCATCCGCACCCATGATGTCATCTCCTCTTCCCCTCTGTCTATGATGAGGGAAACCATCCGGTCACCGTGGTCCAACATTTGCATACACATGACAAATTGTCACTATGTGTCATCACACCAAAACATGTCTTTTGACTTAATATATAAAAAAACACACAAAAAAAAATTTAATTCAAAAAACTTAAAGTGGGTTTGGGATTTGTTACCTATGTCACCATATGTTGCTCCTGGTGGTAGGGGCAGGTCTAGATCTCCACAAAAATCTATCCCTGCATAGGGGTAGTCATCGATGGTTATGATCTACCTTTGCCACCATGGAAAGAAGTCTATTGGATAGGGGTTAGCCACCCTACCTCCACCCAGTCTGTGCATAACATTTTCCCAACATCACTGGGCCAGATCTTGAACTCCATGTGGAGAAATTTCCACTCTAGGGATTAGCCCCAGTACACGCTTAAAGAAGAATGTGCTTAGTATGCTGTCAAAACTAAATTTTCTCACCCTTCCCATCATGCAGTCACTGAGCTGCTGCTTCATGTTGCTTAACAGTGCAGTACTTCAGTCATACACTATGGGTCTCATACACTCCACTGCATAGAACATCAATGGCCGCAAGGCCCGGTGGAGTGAAGCTAAGCCGGCTATCTTGCCAAGTACCAATAGTATGGCCTTCAGTACCAGCACCTAGATCAAGTTTGTCGGGATTTGACTCCCAACCTTTTTCGTGTCTAGAAAGTAGTACACTGCAATGTACTCATTGATAGTCAAGCCACCTCCTGGCCCACGAGATCAGAGATTTACCACCTCTCCTCGTTGGGATAATCCAATGATAAAGTATATTTCCTTGTTGTAATCTCACAGATCACATAGTGTTACCAATAATACACATTAAAAGCATACAGATACAACAGAGACAAGAGACAAGAACATAGGTATAATAACAGATTATATTATAGTCAAAGGGTCCATACAATACAGACAACTGAATCGAGTTCTTATCTGGCTCAACAGCCTAATATATATGATTGACAAAATAGTTACAAATAACTACCTGTCGGTTCGGTTAACCGACATGACCCTATGTGGCTGAACTAATCTCTAATTAGTCGGTTGATCGACTTAGTCGGTTTATCGTTCTAGTCGGCTTACCGACTAGCTCCTCCAACATCTCCCCCACGAACAAAATTGTTCTTCATCCTGAAGAATAGGGAGGTTCAAAAAATGAATTACCTTTCTTTAAGTAGTTATTGCTATGTTTCAGCCTTCATGGGCTATGAAGTCTGATAGTTGGTCTTATCTATACACAGACTTTGACAATTGCTTCAGTTGTCACTACCAGCTGATGTTGGAATTCTGTCCAACTTTGCAAGACTTTTTGGATGTCGATTGTTAATGTTGTAAGGCTTGACAATGTCGACATATTTTCTTGAATGGAAAGGTCAACTATCCTTTCCATGTCGGGACCCAAAAACTGGTGTTTTTCTTCTGTCGTCTCCAGAAGTCATTTCATTTGCGGGTAGATGATATCTAGTTTGTCTAAGCTCAGAATTTCTTGTTGTACCCACTGGTGTGCTTGTCGCTCGAGCTTCTACAATTTGTTTGTCTCAAGCACGATTTGATTTTCAATGGTGCTCCTGAGTTCTTTTTCGATTCTCTTCCTCTTCTCGAGTGCTTGGATGTCTTTTCGGGTTTGCCACGTTTGCTCGAAGACTTGCCCATAATAAGAAGGCTAGTCTCGGAGTACTCCTTCTGTAATGACCAACTCCTCCATGTGATCTTGCAGTACTTTGTATGCTTTAGAGAAAGATATGTGCTATTGCATCAGCAGTCGAGCTATTTCTTCTTTTTGCTCCTCTTTTTTGTTCTACATCTGTGTTTGTAGTGCCGACACCACGCTCTCAAACAGTTGATAGGATTTCTCCAGCGGCTTGTCGGTGTCGACCTCTATTGGTCCTGGTATCATAGACTGTGCAAGGTTTCTACATTTGTTTAGGAACTCGACTCGTTCTCTTTCATTGTCATTGAGCTCCTTGCGTCTACTCTAGCTACTTGTCTTTGCTTCGATGTCCAGGGTTTTCAGAAGTTGTCCCAACTCTCCATCTTTCAGCTTGGTTGCATCGACTGCAGTGGTCGACCCAAGTTGACTAATGTGGACCTTTGTCATTTGGGCTGGATTGTCCTTCTTCTTTCTATCTTTTTTCTTTTTGTGCTTCTATTGTTCTGCTTGATTTTGTACTTGTGTACCTGTGAGAGTCAGGTTTTTTAGCAATGGGTTGTCTGGTTTTCGGCTTGCAGTGGTCGGGGGAATTTCTGGTTGGGTCGGTTGGACGAGTGCTACATCTGGGTGTGTATCTAGTTGATTTTGTACAGAGGGTATAGATACTGAGGTTGTTGGTACTAATGGTTGTGGCTGAGGTGGCTCTAATGCAGCTAGTTCGGGTGCAGGTTTTGGGTTGGGGGATGGTGGTGGTGATGGTGATGGCAATGGTGAATGGTTGGGTGTGATTGGAGTGGTGGGGATGTGGTTGGATGTCGGGTCATGAATTTGTGGAGGTGAACCTTCTTGAAGGTTGGAGAACAATTCGTCAATGTATCGATTTATTTCTCCCATGTTCTCTTCTTCCTCATTTCTTGTTGGTTCACTGGCTGGTGGGGGGGGTTCGGGGTCGGTTGAAATGAGGGATGTAGTCCAACTTGTGACAACTTCAGCTTGCTTGTCGATATTTCTTTGAAATGTTGAAATAAACATTAAAACAGTCCTCAGCCTCTAGGGTACTTGGCCAGGTTGAGGAGTGGGTAGTCTAAATCCACCAGCTTCAAACAAAGGGCACTTGGTGGTGATCTTCTATACCGAGGTGAGTAACTCAGGCAATTTTTAGATGTACGCCTGGAAGTCTCTATCTCAGTTGAACCTTTCCTTCAAGGTTTCCAGCATAACATTCTTGCATATGTCAATTGGGCTTATGGAAGGAGGCTCTGGAATTGATTCTTGGGTTATTTTGGTCAGAGACAGGGGTGGGGGTGTAGACCCGAGATCAACAACATTCTCGGCGGTTGATGTATTTATGCTTTTTGCCTTTTTCGGCTGACCCTGCTGTGCTCCCACTTTGACAAATTTATGGAATTGTGCTTCCACTGGGATTTTATTCACAATGGCATCTTCGATGATGTCGACCGCCATTGCTACTAATTCATCTTCATATTTCGATAATTTAACGATAATAAGCTTGTGTTTTCCTTTCCCCTGCTCCTGCTCCTGGATTCTTTTCCTTTTCCTTGAGGCTACTATCTCCTTCGATAGTTTGCAGATGTTTTCTTTGGTTATAGCATACTCAAGGTTTTCAGTTTCTATCTCCCCCCTTGTTATTGAGACGAGATGATTCTTTCTTCATTTGGATTGGTTGCCTGTTGTTCTGTCTGTGTCTCTTCCTTTTGGGCTATCGACAGTTTGATTGTAATTTGCAGTCGATCAATGCCTTCTGCTGGTGTCTCCTCCAACAAAAATGTGTTGATGTATAATCGGAGCTCATAATCTTCTTCTTTTTCTTGGTCTATTAGTGGCTCCTTTATTGATAGGTCTATCTCTTTGGCCTTTGCTGGTATAAACAGTTTTGTACTAGACTGTCGAGCTAGCTCTCGAAAGATCTCTTAGATTGTTGGGTAGTAGTTGAGAGTCTTTGCTTTTACTTTGGCACCCTGCATATACCACACCATGGTATGGTCGAGTTCTAACTATATGTGGGCAGTTTTGAGTAGACTTCGTCGGATGTTCTGGGGCACCCTCCATCTGGTCATTTGGATTTTCAGCTGTTGGAACTAGTTTTCCAACAACACTTTTCCTTTTTCTAGTTCTTGATTGTTCTAGTTTGGGCAAATGGTTTGAATCACCACATATGGAATTTTGTGGGTTCTTGAAACTGCTTTTCCCTGACAAGACACAAGTAATACATGACTATCTATATCATAAGGGATGGGAACCTTACAATCCCTCCCAACTCCTGGCATTTTTCACAAATGCCTTTGAGCATGTCGGCAACATACTCAGCCCATCTGTAGACTTTCCCTGTGTCAGCAATGGTATCCACTGCCTCCAACATATCTAGTTTTAGGTCGCTTCCTTGACCTGTCGATGCAATCCCAGTGGCTATGATTTTATCCACAATTTGTGGTGTTCAAGCTTGTATTTGGCTAATTATTATCCCTTTGGAGTTTTTTCCTGATGATGATCCATTTAGTTCCTCTACCAGCCCTTATTTTATGCCGACTGGTACTGGGTCACCTTGGTTTGATAAACCAGTCAATTTATAGATTACTTCACCAGAGATTTCGACTGGTCTGTTGAAGTAAAATCTATCGTTGTGGTACCAGCTTATGATGAATTTCACTGTTGTTTCCTTTGTACCCCCAAAACTAGCCATGAACGATGTGTTTATGTAGTTTACAATAGTACTATGATTTATTTTCTCTGCATCTAGGGTAGGCTTTTTGTCGATATAGGCCCTTTCTTTGATCTCAAGCCATAGTTTCTCCCATGACCTCTTCTGAACCTTAGCGTTCTTGATGTTTCTTAGTTTCCTTATTAATGGTGTCTCCGCAGTTTGTAGTTCTTTAGACTTGGCTACAACTCTAGTTTGTTTTGCCGCCATTTTGTCGGTTTGTTGGTCGACTTTACTTCGGTATTCTTGGCTTTCAGTCTTCTGGTTGCTAAGTTGCGCTCTCTGTTTGAAATACTGTAAAGATCCTTTTGCGGTCCAGTATTTATAGTTGATGCATTTAATGTTTCTGTCGAGTTGTGTATTAATGGTGGATGTGATGGTTCAACGTGAGCACTTGAGTTTGCGTTAATGGTGATTTGATTTTGGTTCTCGTAGTCATGAAGGAATGATGTGAATTTCGAAGTTGTTGGTTGATGTCAATCATGTGAGTGGTCGATGGTGTTATGTCGATGGGTGTGATGTCGGTTGTCGAAGTGTTGACTCCCTGTCATACTTTTTTATGGATATCGGTTCTATTTTTCTATTTGGATTTTTTTTTCAGATTTTTATAGCTTTTGTTTAACCGTTATGGTCGTCATATGCTTTTTTTTTGTAAACTTGTTTAGTTTCTGTACCACTTTAGTCAGGCACCATTAACAAGTTTTTGAAATACTATGCCTTGTAATGTCCTGAGTCAGACTGATCCATTGGCATGAATCTCTTCGACAACATAGGGTCCCATTCACTATGTATGTAGATTTTTGGGTTTCCCTTTTACTCAACTATTGTATAGTAAAGTCAGGTCCCCTACCGACAGGTTTTTGTTTTTGATGTTGCGATCGTGCCATGCTTTTTGTTGTTGTTTCTAGATTTCTTGATGTTGTAGAGCGATCAATCAGTGTTCTTCCAGTTTACTTAATTGCATCAGTCAGTCCTTTCTTCCTTATTCAACATCGACATGTAAAATCTCTGCAATAATAGGTGTCTGTTGTCGAAAGTGTAATGGAACTACTACTTCTTGTCCATAAACTAGTCGAAACAATGTTTGGTTAGTTGAATGCTTGTATGATGTTCTGTATGCCCATAGTATTGTAGGTATATTTTCATCCCAGTCGTCTTTTTCGGTGTTACATATTTTTGTTAATCCTTTTGTTAATGTTTTGTTAAATGCTTCAATTGCTCCATTCGACTGAGGGTGGTAAGCTGTACTCTGACGGTGGTCGATTTGGAACTGATATGTTAAAGTTTTAATAATTTTATTAATAAAGTGTGTTCCCTGGTCATTGATCAGGGTTAGTGGACATCCAAATTGGGTAATGATATTTTCATAGATAAATTTGGTAACTATCTCACCGGAACATGTGTCGACTGGTTCTTCCTCTGCCCATTTAGTTACGTACTCGATTGCAGTTATTATGTACCTTGCACCTATTCTTTTTGCTGGTATGGGAAATGGTCCTATGAAGTCGATGGTCCAAATTTCAAATGTCAAGCTTGGGTTTACTGATATCAAGGGAATTTCTGTACTAGGCAGAGGTCAATCCATCCATTGACATCTATCACATTGGCTTACAAACTTTTTATAGTCTCTATGAAATGTCAGCCACCATAACCTTGATTGTTGGATTTTCTTGGCAATTGTGTCTGCTTGAAAATGTCCTCCTGCAAGTCCATAATGTGGTTCATACATAATATTATTTCTTTCATGTTCTAGTACACACCTTCTATGGATGTCGTCCAAACCCATTTTATATAAGAATCCATTTATGAGACTATATGGTGCAGCTTTCATGGCTAAGATTTGTTTCTTCTTCGTACTCATGCCTTTTGGTGCTTGTCCTTCTTCTAAAAACTGAGCTATTTCCTCTAACTCTACCGGGACTGCTTCTATTGGAAATAAATGTGCATCCGGTAAGTCATCTTCAACTCCTATCGGTTCCTCTCCTGTGTCGATTAGGGATAAGTGGTCGGGACCAACATTTAATTTTCCTGGTCTGACAACAACTTCGAATTCAAATTCTTGGAATAGAAGTAGCCATCTACAGATTCTCCAATGGTGTAAAGGATTATTTACGAGATATTTTAGTGCTTGGTGGTCGATATAAAAGATAAATGGATTAGCTAGTAGATAGTGTCGATATTTTTGTAGTGCGAAGATCATTCCTAATGCTTTTCTTTCTATTGTCGAATAGTTTCTTGCTGCTTTATTTAATTTTCTGCTTCTATAAACTATAGGGTAGTCCATTCCATCATCTCCTGGTTGAGTTAGGATTGCTCCTATGTCCAGGCCTGATGCGTCGATGTGTACATGGAATTTAGTTGACCAGTTTGGGAACCTTAGGATGCGTGCTTCGACTAGATTTCTTTTTAGTTTTTCAAATGATATGTTGCATTCCTCTGTTCAGTCGAACTCCTTATCTTCTCTTAATAGTTCTTCCAGTGGGTAGGTCATGTTTGAATAGTATCTTATGAATTTTCTGTAATATCCTGTATGCCCAAGTAATACCCTGACTTGTTTCAGGTTCACTGGTGGTTTTAAGTCGAGGATAATTTTTATTTTTGTGAAGTAGACCTTAATGACTTCTTTGTGGACAATGTGTCCTAACCATATCCCTATGGGGGTTAGAAATATTCACTACTTGATGTCCAAAGATAGCTGGATTTGTCGAAATCGTTCCAACATAAGCCTTAGCCATTTGCAGTGATATTTTAACATAGAGTATATTTTCCAATCATCAAAGTATACTGCCATTGTTTTGTAAATATATTCTTGAAATGTTTTGACCACAATTCTGGAAAATACTGTAGGTGCGTTTTTTAGTCCAAAAGGCATAACCCTGTAAGCAAATGAGCCAAATTCACATACGAATGTTGTCTTTTCCTGATATTCTTTGGCTATTGGTACTTGGTTATAACCTAAGAATCCATCTGTAAATGAGTAGCATTCATGTCCTGCAACCTCATTTAAGATTTCATCTGCATAAGGAGTTGGAAATGGGCCTGTTAATGTAACTTTATTTATCTCTCTGAAGTCGACACAAATTCTTAGCTTGGTTGGATCGTGTTTCTTTGGTTGAACAACCATTGGACTTGCCCATTCTGATTGGTCAATAGGGTATATAATACCTGCTACAAGCATGTTATCAATCTCCTTCTTGAATATCTCTTTGTATTTATGAGCTAGTTTATATGGTCTTTTCTTTACAGGTCGTATATCAAGTTTAATGTCGATCTTCATTTCACCCATTTCATGGACTAAACCTTTGAGATATTTGTAATCTCTAGCAAATACATCCTGAAACTCTTTTAATAAAATCACTATTTCTATCGTTTGTTCTTCATTCCAGTAGTCTCCAAGTTAGCCATTTTTGGTCGGTCATCACTTGAGATGTTGAATTATTTAGTTTTGACTTTAGCATCTATCCATTCTGGTGTTTTGGCTTCATTGAATGGTTGGATCCCTTCCTTAAACTATGAAAATGTGGCAGGAAAGTCTGTTGCAATCATTCGGTCGATATATTCTTTGTCGGTTGTCTCGACTTTGAGCACTGTGCAAATTGGTTTTGTTATTTTAACATGGTTTGAATTCCATCTAAATCTTTTCCCTTTAGAATTTTCATTTTCCATCTGTAGTCTTGTTGACTGTGGTATTGTCTCGGTTTTTATATTATTGCAGTTTATTGTCGATCGGCTGTATTTTAGGCTTTTGTTTTTGTCGGTTGTATAAATGCTTTGATCTGTTTTTTTGTTTCGACCAGATTCTCATCTTGTGGTATAAAGTTGAAATCTTTGATAAAATTTTCTTTGAGTTCATGCCATAGGAATGTTTCACCTCGAGCTTCTTCCATTTTGTACCATTTGTTCGGTAAGTCGGAGAGCATTGATGGAAACAGGTGTGGCCATGTACGTTCATCCTTATACCCAAGTCTTTTCTATTATTATTCACATGTCCTTATGTGGTCTTCTGGATCCTATCCTTGGATGAACATAGGTATTTTGGCTTGATTGGTTAACATTTTCCCTCCAAATATTTCTATGAAGAAATTTGAATCTGTTGTCCATGTCTGTAGTCTTGATTGATGGGTATCCCACCATCTAGTAGCTTGTCCTGTAAACATTTCCACTAAGCTTTGTAGTCAGTCGTGTTCACCAATGTTTCTAGATACTTGTTCTATATGCATGACTGGTGATTCTCTTTCTTTGTACCTTGGTATTTGTGTACTATTTATATTTACTGGTTTTAAGGTAGGATATTCCCTAGTTTTCTTTTCAAATATTTTTGGGATGATGGATACCAAGAAGCACTGTTGGACTGGTTTTTTCTACTCTTTTTGAATAGTCTAGCAGCCTCTTGCTTGTGTTTTGTAATTCTCGACTTCCCAATCATATAGTTCTGCGTTTGAATTGTATCCTACTGAATCTTGGTTGCCTAAGTAAAGTTCGCCATAGACATTAGGTTCTGTGTAATATTCATTATTCTGTATCTGATATAGTTGTCGTATGTCAACTTCTTCATCAATCAGTTATGTCCAAGGTTCTCCTTGGGATTGATGGATAGGTATAATGACCTTTTGTCCATTTCCTTTTAGTTTTATCTTTCTTTGTCTAAGGATATCAATGCTTTCATTTTTCTTCCCCAAGGTCGACCTACTAACGCTGGGAAGGAGCTGGATCCTTCCTTAGGGTCAATAATTTCAAAGTCGACTTTGGTCGATATTCCTTTTATTGTCATGTCGACATTTCTCCATACTCCAATAGGTTCAATTAGGCCTTGGTAGGCTAATTTTAGGTATATTCCTAACTCATATAGTCGAGGTCTACCCAATTGTTCCCAAGTGTCTCGAGTCATAATATTTACCTGTGATCCGAAGTCGAGCACAACTTGTCGGACATGGTATCCTTCAATTTCTAGGTCAACAAGTGGGTTGGAATAACTTTTATCTTTTTGGTTTAGGCTGTAGATATTCTTTGTTTATTTTTCGATGTTATTGTTGTGTTTTATTTTATACAATAAGTCGATGAATTGAGATACTTTTTTATCTTTTTGTACTAAGTGTATTAACTCTTTTATTGTGTCTTGTCGATTATTGTCCTCTTCTTCCTGTCAAGCAAATTCTCTAAATACATTTGTTGCATCTTTATACAGTTGTTTTTGTTTAACTGGATTAGGATAATCATCCTTTTCTTTTATTTTGCTTATTCGTGGGTTATCATTCCCAATTTTTGTCCCTTGTCGGGTTACTATATGCATATTATTTGTATTGATTATATCATGTTTTTGCACACATGCCAAGACATTAACATTTTTCTTCTTATTTATTTTATCAAACATAGTAGGGAAATCCTCTAATGAGTGATCCCCTACTCCACAACTAGTACATAATTTTAAGTCAGTTCTATCCTTGTATGGATAGCCTACATATCGGTGTCCTTCTTTGTAACATGTGAAAAATTGGATGGGTCGACGTGGTCGATTGTCGCTATTCCCAGAGAATTGACCTCAACCTCCATACCCTCCACATCGGTTGTCGAACCAGCGCTCATATCAACGACCTTCATATCTTTGACTATTCTGATCGTTTTGCACATTGTTTCATTGCTCAGTGTTCCACGCGACTGTGTTAGTCTAGTAGACTGCGTGGTAGTTTTTTTGGTTTTTTAGGTTTAGGTGGCAGTCAACCATGGCGTGATTCTTCATTTCACAGATAGCACACCAAGATGCTTTACCATTTTTCATGTTAAACAGACAATCTTTCATCGTGTGTTCTCTGTGTTCTTGGAAGATGTCACAAAAACACTTTGTTTGCATCAATTGAACGTCTTGTAGGCTAATATCCTATCGAAAGTTATCTTTTGAATGTCCAGCCATTAAGCATTTCATGCACCAGATGTCCTGACTCTTAAGGTTTATCTCTTTTAAATATTTATGCACGATCTCAATCTATTCTTCTGGTCTATTATCTGTGGGGAATGCTGGAAAGTCTTCATCCATATCTACTTGTAAGGATTTAGTCAGCGCATCTTCATATGTTTTGAATGTCTCCAGGATTATATGCCGCCAAATTTTCTATGAAAGACCTGCAAGAAACCACTAAATTAGCAATTGTTCATCAATTACGTAGTCCAGTTGGTTGAGAAGATCCTTCCAGCATTTGTCGTACTCTCGAACGAATTCTGCTAGCTTTTGCGAAATTGTTTTTAACCTTTTAGCTGGCAGATGTTTAGCATCTGGAGTTTTAAAAAATGATAGAAATTGCTCTTTAATTTCCACCTTGGATGCATTGGGGGTTCTCTCAGAAAAGGTCATATACCAAGTTAGAGCTCTTTTCCTCAATGCACCAGCGAACTGTGCCATCTGTCTGTCTTTTGTTGTAACCTGGTTGGCCTCCCATGTCGACTCGCAGATGAACCAATATTTCCTGGGATCTTGGTCACCCTCATATAGAGGGATATGCGCTGATCTGTGACCCATTTCGGATTTGCTGTCACTATCTTCTTCAGGAGGTGGTGGTGGTGGGGGTGGTGATGGGGGTAGTGGGATGTTTTTTTTATCTTTTTATGCAGAGCTGTTGTCGAAAAACTCTCGTTTCCATTAATTATTTTATTTGTCGTTTCTTCTCCGACAAGCAGTCAGTCGGGGTCGACTTCTCCTGTCGATGTCCAACTGCAATTGTTTGTCTATAGGTCCAATTTTTCTGTATTCTCAAAAGTTTCATTTGGCAAGGGGGGTGCTCCTTCATGTGTCGGGTAAAGTAAGTGGATACTTCGATTGGAGGGGTATTCTTGAAGCGTGACCCAATTTCCTTCTTCTGGTCGATAGATAAGTAGATGATTATCATTGTTTATCTTGTCGTCTAGTCGGATCCATATACCAAACTCACCAACTCTTAGTCTGAGGTCCTCTTCGACAATGGCTTGTATCCTGGTACTTAGATTCATTGGAGATAGAGGTCTTACCTTCTGGGGAACTTCTATTTCTGGATAGAGCTTCTCACTGCTCTATCCAGAAATCTTCTTCCATAGGTGACGCCTCTTCTTCCACGCCTTCTTCTTGTCGATCATGACCCGAATCTGGCAGATTTATCTCTTGGTCTACCACCCTGGTGTTCATTCTTCTTTGCAGTGCTATAGCTCTTTCTCTTCTTTCTTCCCTTCTTTGCAGCCTCTTCTCTATCTCTATTTTCTGTAAATCTGTTGTACCTTTGTGTGACACTATCCATTCGATTTCCTTTTTAGGCCGACTTTTCATCACTGGTGATGGTATCTCTTTTTAGTCGACTAGAATCCTCTCCACTTTACCCTGACATATGACCAGCTACCCCCCCATAACCTACCCGACACTTTAGAATTCTCGGATATTTCTATTTACTTTCTTATGAAATATTCCCACTCCCTTTCGGCAATGAATTTCTCCCACTTCTTTTGCTTCTCTGCCTAGTTAGTATTTTGTGGTGGTTTGCGTAGTAATGGATGAGGTTCGACAATATGACCCACTCCTTTTTCTACCAGGAACTTGAACAACAAGGTCGGTAAGGAACATAGGAATTTCTCGATAAGGTCTATATAGAATTTCTTCTGAATGGTTTCCACTGAAGTTCTTTCTTCTATAGCTTGTTCCTCACAGAATTTTTTGGTGATCTTTTTAAACCACTCTGACAGGTTTGTCCTTCCCCCTCGAATCAGTTTTTCTAGCCGCTGTTGGTCTTTAGTCGCTTCCAGCTTTTTCATCCAGAAGTTTTTTCAATATCTGGGGTGCCTATTCTACAAACCTCTCATGGGTTTCAGTAAAGAACCTTTGTTTTGCTTGAGCAGTCGTTAATCTATTTCTCCATGTGTAATTTTGCAAATAATTTTCTACCTTACACTCCCACCAGTCCTTAATATCCTATTCTTATATCATCTACTTGTATTCATCTCAGATATGTACTACTGGTGATGGAACCAATGTTTTAATATCACAAATCACATAGTGTTACCAATAATACACATTAAAAGCATACAAATACAACAGAGACAAGAGACAAGAACATAGGTAGAATAACAGATTATATTATAGTGAAAGGGTCCATACAATACAGAGAACTAAACTGAGTTCTTATCTGTCTCAATAGCCTAATATATATGATTGACAAAAAATTTACAAATAACTACATGTCGGTTCAGTTAACCAACACGACCCTATGTGGCCAACCTAATCTCTAATTAGTCGGTTGGTCGACTTAGTTAGTTTATCCTTCTAGTTGGCTTACCGACTAGCTCCTCCAATAGTTCTCAATCTCTATACTGGGTGAGATCCCATCAACGTGAAAAGACTCAGAGTCTGGATCCCAGTAATCCACTAGCAGCTGCAGAAGTCTTGGTTTAGCCCTCAGGCTGCCAAGACACCAAAACCTATACAAACCGCATGCATGGAAAGCTTATTGGGCCATTAAGTCACCTTATATAGCCTCTCCTACACCCCCATGTTCCCTCTCTCTCCATTCTAGAACCATCCTGCATAGAAAACAATATTTTTGCTTAGTATTTTCCTTAAAAATCCTCATTTGTGGCCGCATATGCAACTGTTTGCAAAACATCTGTGTATGTACGCAGTTTTGGGCAGTTTTTCCACGTATGGCCAGCCCTATACACAAAAAAACCCCTGATACCCGTGTGGGCTAAAGCACACACTTTAGGTAGGCCTAGAAAATCAAATTGACCATGAAAACATAAAAAAATTGCATGAAATAGAAAGAGGAGGACATGAGGAGTTACCTAGAACAAACGATGTCGAATTTCACCGGACGATGCTCCTAAAATTTGAGTTGGAAGTTTTGAGCTCAAATGGGTAAAATTTTCAGATGATATGGAATTTTTGAATTTTTTACTATTTATAGAATTTTTTTGAAAAGTTTTGCCCACTTTCTATAGTTTTAACCGTTTCTGACCATTTTGGACCGTTTTGGACTAATTTGATGATGTAGGAGTCCATTTTGAGTGGTTTGACCATGGTTTTGACCCATAAATTTCGATTTTAGGTATTATGTCTAAACTGGCATATAAGTTAGGTTTCACATCCATTTTCACTTTGCATGACCTTATGACCATTTCATTATAGCCTTAGGTATGAACCCATTCTAGCTTGTCACGGAACCTTCTTGTTGCTTTTAGAAGTGACATGATCTGAATGGTAGAGCTTGACCATACATGGGTACCCTAGTTAGCTCCTGTTTTGCATTTGGTGCCCATGCCGACATTTTTCCTTTAGGGTGTGGGAGTCCTTTGTATATTATCGCCATGACTTTACGTAAGAGCCTCATACTCCTCTTGATCTTTTTGTTGGCCTTTTCCCCAGGACTCGCTTATGTCAAGTTGTAATTGCATTATCATGAGTTTTTCCTACCTTATTGAGCCTTATGTCGGCTTCCCTGACTCTGATGATCAGCCATATAGCTCAAGCTTGTCTCATGTCTAGAAATGCAGATCCATTTTATATATCTTTTGCAGGTTCATTCCCCATTTTTTTCGGGAGTGGACTTTCCCCTGAGTGTCGTTATCCTACACATGTGTCCTTGCATTGAGCATAGGTATGTTCCGCTTCTTGGAACTAGTTTGTTTACCCCTTGACGCTCATCTCCTCCTAGTCTATAACTATAAAGAACTTTTATTCTTTTTCAAGCTTTTCAAAATATTTGAAAATTTCCATAAAAAAATCAAAAAACCAAAAATCTGAATAGGAAAAGATGTTATCTTTGGTAGCAGTCAAGGCGTGTCCCCTTTGAACAGAGCACTATATATCACATCCATTGGTTGGGTTAATAGTTTGAATTTAGGAGCTGTACTCATTTCTCTTCTTTTATCTCCACCGACTGGTTAAGCTTCAAGTCCCTATGGAGCCTCTGTCGATGCCTCCTATGTCTCAGATATGTCCCAATTTTGTATATTGAGTCTATGATACCTACATTCAGTCACCATTCACCTTTATGCTCTTGTTCAAAAGAATTTGAAGCCTGAGTCGGCCATTCCTCAGTTCTCTTCACTTTGCATGTCGGCCATTCCCTGTACTATTACTGGTTCATGCACATTATGATCGAGTCCTTCCACATTATACAGCTTTGCTGAGTACCTCATGTTGGATGATGGGGGATGCCTTAATGCCCTCCTTCCAATGGATTTCATCCCATTAACTTCAGATCATTTATTTTGGGATAGGAGTCTAGAGTCATTTTGAGTGCCTTGAGACTTACAGTTATCAGTGGTTGTTCTCTTGCCATCAACAGTTTTGGGAATACATTAATGTCCCTTGATCGATGGATTCTTTCAAGTGTTCAACCTCAACACATTTATTCACACTTGTTAGATTGCACTCTAGTACCTTGATTCCCATTTTCATTATCAGTGGTTGATCTCACGTCTGTTAACAGTATACATCAATGACTGGTAATCAAACGATGGACTACTATGTTCGACATCGACACCTTTATTCACATAGTAGTACATGTACTCATAGTGGATTGTGTAGAATATTTTCCATATTGGTGGCATTCTAGATATGCTACCTCCTTGATCGTTCTAGTGTTCATGAGATTTCAGCTCTCGTGACTTGATTCTAGTGTATGTCAGATATCTTCAACCATTATCGAGATCTTGATCCATTGTATATCTTCATCTTTCATGGAGATCGTGATCCTTTGTACATATTCATCATGGATATTCTGATCTATCTATATTTAATGTGGCAATGACCACACATGTCATATTTTGTATCATGCCTATTCATGGTCATTGTACTCTTATGTATCCGGGACTGATGTATGTACTTGCATTCACATGCAAAGATATTTGTACTGTATTGTTGGATGGTTGGTTCTTCCACCTAGTTCTTCATCACTCCACTTCTGGGATGGACTTATAATGTATTTCGGCCATCATATCACCCCTTTGACCTCACACATTAGGGGGCATCTATTACAGCTGATTTTAGCACACATGGTAGATCACATATTTATGGCCTTCCCTAATCCATCTGTAGACTCTTTGGACCCCATGGACCATTTTTGTACCTTTGATTTTTCCAAGATCATCCCTAAAAACATGTATTATTTTCCATACATGACTTTTAAAACCATTCTTGTGTATATACGTGGATATGACCATTAAACCCGCATACATCGGGATGTGTGCAAAATGCCAAATAGTTTTAGAGTTTTCCTTCATTTGGATCCGAGTCACTTGTCTCTTGGCCTTCCATATTCCTTGAGATCACTTGGATTTGACCTTCCATTACCCCATTGAAGCACTATATAAGGAACCCTTTGGATACATTGAAAGGGGAGGAATTGAAGAGCAAGAAAACTATAGTCCATTATATCTGAAGCTTGATTGTACTTCAGTCTACATCCCTTTGTCCCTTGGAGCACTTTTTGTTCTTCCCAAGATTACCTTTGCTTGTGAGCTTGATATGGAGAGATGGAGGATTGAGGTGGTGGAGACCTAGGTGGAGGACTCAGTTTCTCCGGTTCGCAGACGTGTCGACAGAGGTTGTCATTCTTGTAATCTCTGATTTATATTAATAGAAATATATTTTCCTGTCCAATGATGTGCATTTAAATGAATATTGAATCCATGGATGCTTTTAATTTCTTATACATTACTGATTATATATGCTAGAGTATGTCTAACACAATTATATAGCATGCTTGTCTTGTTTGCTAATTGTTGAGAGAGCAAATTGCTAACACAAGTGAGATTGGAAAAGATCAATGGGGATCTACATCAACCATCCGGAATAAGGTATCTTTCGAGATCCTTTAGTGTTAGATATTTTATTTCTCTTGCATATGGGAAGGGATTGATTTTTGGGGTTCTTCTATCTGTTGTGGTACCCCAATCCATAGGAAGTTTTCTCCATAACACTCTTTGTCCGAGTGCATGAATTTGCGATCTTCTAAGTATTTTCACTGATAATTTTTCATTGCCTGACTATATTTTCTGTTGAAATTTAACACACCTCATTATCAGACATGGTTGCTAATATCTAATCAGAGAAGGCATCCACCACGTCTAGCAACACCAGGTCAAAAATAGCTCTTCGGGAGAAGATGAACAAAGACCCAATGCCGATGTTTTTACTAACACTAGCGGGTGCATATCTAATACCCTATATTTGGACTGGTCTAGAATTTACTCCATCTTTGATAATGAAAACTTTTCCTTTGTTACCCATGACCAACTTGCTTATCTCAATATTCGTAGTTCTCAGCTCCACTGCATCGTTGCCAGACCTCCTTTCATTCCCTATACAGATCCTGTCAAGTGGGAATTGGAACATGTTGACGCTAAGGGATGCTCGTTTCATGACATGGATAATACCTCTGTTTCTTCATTTCATCCTGATGTATTTTCTAGGGCCTATGCTTTGGGACCTCCCAAACAACTTCTCTTGTCGAAATTTTTTGATGAAACTCTCTCTAGGTTCAATTACAAAGAGGTAGTTAAATCCTGGATGGAAGACCCAACATTATTCATTCCTACTTCAATTCCGATATATCCAATTTCTTGGTTCAGAGAACCTTTCTCGTTACTAGAAACTATCTTTTACCAGTTGTATCGGTTACCAAACTATTCCTCTTTCAAGGCGTAGTGGGTTCTTATGGAACGCCATATTTTTTTACAGGTGATTCTTTCAATTGGGCACAAATTTTGTCCTGCAACTTGCGAGAAGAAATTGAGAAATATCAAAAAACCCCTACCAACCGAAATCCGGCCTTCTATATGTCAGGGTTCATGATGGATGCATTTTGTGCATCTTCTTATTTCCCGACTTTAAATTGGTATTGGGATGATAAATATATGCCTATACATATATATTTCTCTGATATGTGGGAATATAACTTCATTCCTTGGGTGTATGAGCTTTGTGACCTATTTCTTAGGTCATTGTATTTTAAAATTTTCAAGTCTGATGCTCTTGCGTTCTCTAAAGGTGTCAGGGAACTAATTTCTTTATATGGCGACTGGTATGTAGGAGAATATTCCTCTTATATAAGAATTTGTGGCAGTAATACAATCCACCTTCTCCCTAGGATAGTTACCGACCACATGTTGTTGCAGGAATTTTCCTATCATACTTTCATCGATAAGGTTTTTCCCATGTTAACTAACCATAAGAAAAGGAATTGGCCCAAATTTCCTGTGTCTCTCGACTCTCTGGTGCTACAGAACCCCACTCATGCAGCCTTACTGGATAAGGAAATTTATATTATGAACTTGGGAGAGCCATACAAGAGAATGCATGACCCAATGTCTTATTTGGAGAACCTCTTTGCACATGAGAACGTTATATTTCATTATGTTCATGAAAATGACCCTGATGATTCCATGTTTCGAGAAGCTACAAATTTTCAGGAGGTAATGAATAAGATCATTGATCTGAATATCAAGTCCCATCTGTACAAGTACTAGAAGGATCTCAAGATAAGAACTCTCCATGAAAGGGAAGATAAACTCAAGATAAAACAAAATTCTCAGAAGGAGAAAACAGAAAAGGAAGCAAGAGAATAGGATGCAAGTTCTACTGATGCCCTTGCTTCTCAGCCCAAAGACAAGGGTAAAGGTATCCTTGATGGCCCACCCAATATTCATCTTGTTTCAATGGAAGATACGTTGCAGAAAGGGGCATAATTCAAGAGGAATATTGAAAAAATCAGTTCCCAATTGCAAACCCATACAGAGAGGGCTGAAATACAGCCTAAAAAATAAAAGATTCAAGTGATCCTTAAACAGAATCAACTGTAGGAAACACCCACAAAAGAAAAAATTATGCCTTTGCTCCCTATTGATAAATAAGAGCAAGCCTCTTTGCAAGACCCTTCTATACAACAAATAATTTCTTTATCTTTGGGTCAGACTAAAATTCATAATGTGCATAGTGATTTTGAAGTGGAAGAATATCCTACTACTTTCCTAGAAGTTTTTTTTACTACCCTTTTTTCATCCATTCCCAATCTCCAATGTTTTCACTCTATGTTGGATTCATCATTTTCCCAACAATCCTACTATAAGATAAATCTCTCACTGATGATGGAAGCTACTACCATCATTCCCACAATTTCAGATAACTCACCCATTCATACTTCTCCTCTTCCCCTTTAACCACCTCACCCTATCTCAATGTCCCCAATTTCCCAAATTCCTCAGGTGAACATTCCTTCTACCTCTATGAATATTCCTCATAAAGAAGTTTTGCTTACATATTATTCTTTCACATCCCTTACTTTTACCTATGTTTCTCCTCCCATGATTATCCCTCCCCTTAGCATAGAAATTCCCTTAACTCAGACCCAAAATGATCCCTTGGTTACCGTCCAGCACCAAACCACTTCATCATCAAAAGTGATGGTAGATTTTGGAGAGGATGTTGTAGTATCAATGGGAATGTCACGTCTCCAATCCTTACTCGATTGAGAGGATGTGACTAACATCTAACAACCTGGGAAAACTAAGCCACATGAACATAATATAATAATGAATTTTATAAAAAACATATAAAATCACAGATGCATAATGAAATGTACATGGTATATACAGCGGAAGAAAATCAGTCATTCAACACATTCGTGCATTCAACATGTTCATGATAATTTCACAATAATTCATAAGCATATACAGTTGCAGAACTTAAATACACAAGAATACTTATCTTTGAAACAAGCTCACCACGCAACCAGCTATGTCGCTGCAACGTTCCACCCAACCATAGGCTAGTGTGCTCTTTAATCTCTCAGAAGAACTGCCACCCCTGAGCTGGGCATGGTCTTCCCCAAGGAATAAGGAACACTAGTAGACTTCACCCATATAAGCCAAGGATACAATTTAAAACTCAGTCAAGCCAACACAATTGGGTTTATCAGACTTACATAGGAAGTGGTTTACACTTAGCCAAATTCACATGAGATGCAACCAAGCCAACAAATGGGTTTATTAGGCTACCAGCCAAGCCATCTTTCCAGCTGGGTTTATCAGGTTGTCAAGGAGGTGGAAAGACTGACTGCTAAGCTAGTGAGCTCAACCCCATAGCTATGAACACCCACATCAGATCTGGCCTGACTTCTAAACAATTACACACCCAAAACAAGGAAGCATTCCCTTCTGTGCTACACAGTCCCTCGGGAAATTCCTTCCCTTCCAGTACTATTCAGGGCATGTAAAGAAGAAAACAAGCCTTCTAGATTGGTTTGTGAGGTTCTTTCACACACTAGGTTTATCAAGCAAGTCTAGACTCTATTTCCATTCCTTTAATAAATTCAAATGCCAAACATGGATGCACACACAATGATCTCAGTCTTGGGATTTATCAAAATGTAACAGATACCAGGAGGGATTACGTACACACACAGAAATTTACCAATTTCTGAACATTGTCGGTGCCAGACCGATTGCTACAAAAATAAATGCCAAAACGAAAAACGTTGCCGGTCTTTCAAATCAAATACATAAAATTGGATTTAGGGAAATTGTATTCAAGAAAACAACTAGCAAACAGGGGAAAATGTGAGAGAGAACAAAATTGTCAAACAGGGGAAAAATCATAACACAAAAAACAGAAACTTGAAGGATTCAGATTGCTGGACAGGAGAAATTTGTGAAAGGTTTAGACTCAGAGGTTTTGCTTGCTTACTGCTACGTGAATTCCCAATTGGGTTTCCAAAAACATTTTGTTCAATCCAAATCGTGAGGGAAGGTGAAACATTTCCGCATGAGGGAAGAATGGATGTTTTTGGTGTTTTCTTTCCCAAGAAATTCAAAAAACATTTTTCTGAAAGTGGGGCTCAACCCAATTTGAATTTCCCCACTCTTCCAATCCCCCACTCCCCCATCCTTAGGAAAAATAATGCCCCCATCTCATTTAGTTGCGTTGACATAGACAGCTGTGGTTTTTAATTAAAATTTCAATTTTAACATAATGTTCAGCTAGCATAAAAAAATACCATCGGCCACACCTTAATTGCCGAAACATAAATGCTAAATCAATGGTGGGTCTTTTTCCTAGCTCCACACCATGATTATTTACATAATTTATTTAAATGAAAACAGGGTCAAAACCAGGGTGTTACAGTATTTTGTATTTGATTTGTTCTAGATCCACTTGGACTAGGGAGATCTGGCTTGATTCTGATTGAGTAGATTTATCCGATAACGAATTTGGAGACCATATTGGGGAGCATACATAGATCTAATTTCTTTTATTTATTTCATATCTATTTTTCAATCCTTTTTCTATCCTCTATAGACCCTCCCTCCTTCATATTTTTCCTTTGAAGAGTGTCTTGCATCCTCTTGATGCTCTTTGGATCACTATCAAACCTTCTTCCATTCTTCCATAGGAAATCTATCTTTTATTTTGTTTGTTTCTCCACCAATGCACCTGGGTTATGTAGACAGAGCACCGTTGGTATTATTTTTTAGTTTCATAAGTGTTGTCTCCATATGCGCTCCTTTCCTTAAGAGACAATGCGTCGTAGGTGCTTTTTTGTAGTGTAGTAGGTGTGCCATGACACTTTGGTGTAGTGTAGCAGTTGCGCCGACAACACTCTTGTGTTGTGTAGTAGGTGCGTCGACAACACTTTTATGTTGTGTCGTAGGTGCGTCGAAGGTGCTCTGGTGCAGTATAGGGAAGTGTGTCGACCCTTTGAAACTCATCTTTTTAGCTTGATTTACCTTCATTTTTTGGGTTTTGGTTTGATGGATTGTGGTTTTTAGGCTGCATCTGATAGTCATAGAGCCCCTAGACCCAACATTATCTATGTTTGGAGTTGTTTTTGTTGATTTTGGGATGCTTTACTAGTCAAGTGAATGACTTGGTTGTGGTAGGAAATTTCAATCCTCCACCTATTAGCTCTTCCTTGCCATTCCTAGTCACATTTCCAGATCTATTTGGATAATCAGATCTGATCTCCAAACCCTTCCTCCCCTTAATCATTAATTTTTGGTTGCATTTTGGTTGTTTTGGAGCAATTCTTGATTATTTTGGAGTTGTTTGGGTGCTTGTCATATTCCTTTTGATTTCCAAATGAATGGAGTGTTGTAGACACTCTCTCTTTTTTTGTTTGTAGATCTGAAAAGAGAATTATCCTTTTCTTTATTGTTCAGATTCATGTTTTTTTGAAGAGGAAACTCAATCAAAAGAGAAGAAAATTAAAAAAAAACAAGACAAAGCTTGCGCGTGTATGAATTCACAGGTCTTTTCAAGAATTTTATTTGATGTTGATATTTAAAAGCTTCATAGTTCCTTTGAATAGAAATTGTTTTTCTTAGATCTTTGATTTCTCTCTTATTTTAAAAGAAAACTCTTTCCCTACCTTAGGTATTTTTCATCGAAAGAGAAATGTGCATTTTCATGTATCTAGGATTTGCATTCTTTTTACATTTCCTGTCTGCACATCATGCATCCACTTAACCACTCAAGATAAAATTAATGCTATCTTAGGTTTAAAATCATTTATTAACTATGTGTAATTTAGTGACGTGTTACGATGTCGTTAAGTGTGGCAGCTGTCGTTTATTTCATGCACTGCAATTAGAGGTATATACGGTTCCTCCATGCACCGTTGGTATATCGAAAGACCTTTCACGTACCCTTGAGGTGTATTGAAAGGTACTTCACATACTCCATTAGACAACACCACTATGGAGTTGAGCTCCCCTGTGCCTAGTGTATATTGGGAGACCCTCTTAGGATTTTTGTGACCAACTAAGTTAACCTTTTGGCTATCTTGGCATCACAAAAATGTGAAGCCTTGATAATCCTATGAGAGTCCTAACTTTTTATCCACTCTTATTTACACAGTTTGCTTGTGGCTTTTAGACTTGAGTAGTGTTTGATCTTGTGTGGTATTTCAGATAATCTTAGATAGGTTCATATATGGGAGACTCTCCTGAGACCACTGGTCAAGAGACCCCTTTTCAGGATATGTCTTTTGTTTCTCCACCTTGTTGAGTTGTTGGTCCTCCCTTTATGGCCACTTTGAACCTTCTCGGATTGACTATAGGATTACTTGTATGGTTATTCTCCAAACATGCCATACCAAATGTATCCCTTGTGTCGGATCCTAGTTCTTTACCGCATGAGCATCAACCTCATGTTAATCCTTCCCCTTCTTCCTCAGATGTTAAATCAACCTCCCTTTCTTCCTCTTCACCTGTTGAAAACTCTGATGTTAGTAAATAGGCAGGTACGAAGAAGACAAAAAGAAAGACTAAGAAGAAAAAATATAGGTAGAAGGTCATAGCTCCAACCTATGATATTCATGTTGGAGGCCCACCAGCCACTGATCATCATGATAGGAATATTGAGGTACATGTTTTCAACACCCGTAAAACTAAGTTCCCTTGTAGAATTTGCAAGGGTGGTCACCTTCTCAAGGGTTGTGCTGGTCTTTCTCTTGTGTTAGAAGTGTGGTCTAAACATCCTGTGTTGTCAGTCTCTGACCATCATGCTGATGATGCCCCGTCAACTAGTGACTCTAAGGTTAAGAGTTGAAAAGGAAAGGCTATATATCCTTGCTTGATATGTAAGGATATGCATCGCACTTACCTTTGTCCTTACATGGATGAAGCTTCAAAGTTGTTGGAAAAATTATTGTTCCTTGGCAATGGCTTCCAACCAATTATCGTAAGTTGTCCCTTGACATCCCATTGCTTGATCAAGTGGCCAATCCAAGTCCATGCTTGGTCGATCCCACTCTTCCGTTGAAGAGTGAAGTTGAAGCAATCAATTCAATTCCATCCTTGGTTGATCCCACTCTTCCTTTGGAGAGTGAAGTTAAAGTGGTCAAGTTGATCTCATCTCCATCTGATCCCATTCCTTCATTAGAGAGTGTTAATATTGAAGTAGTCTCTTTGACACAGTATTTGTCTTCTCCCTCTCTTCCATTTGAGAGTGAAAACCATCCTGCTGAAGTTTTCATAGTTAGTTCTGATTGTTCTATGCAAGAGGAAATTTTGTCTCTTTCAAAAGAACCCTCTCCAAGTAGTGAGGTTATTTCCTTTGACTGGAGTAACCTAACATAATCTCATCTTCATTTGAATGTTCCTTTCCAGATAGTTGTGTGAGTTACTCCTAAGAGCAGACTCCGCACTATTGTTGACAAAGGGGCTTCTGTTAGTATTCTATCCTCTTCTTCTTGGAAATCCATAGGTTCTCCTTTGCTTGTGCCAGCTACCGATCAGATACTGGATTTTAATTGAAGACCTGCAGCACCTTTAAGGATCCTTTCTCAATTTCCTATCAATTTGGAAGGAACAACTGTCTGTATCGATGTTATGGTAGTCCAAGGTCCCTTAGATTTCAATATTCTCCTTTGGCATGATTATGTTTACGCCATGAAATTTGTAGTGTCCACACTCTTTCGAGTGATGTATTTTCCCCATGATGGGAATATTGTGACTGTTGATCAACTTTCCTTTGTTAAACCTGATTATCGTATGACTCCTAGTCATTAAACTTCCCTAAATGTACCACATGTTCTTGTGGTTCCTTCCCCTTCTAGTTAGCTTCTCCCCATCATAGGTAAAATGGGGGGCATGGATCCAGCCTCTGGATATCATACTGGAGTTAATTTGATAGCTTTTTATGTAAGGTGGAAACCCACCAACTTATGGAAATCATGTTAGCTTAGAACTATCTGGTTGTGAGCATAGTTCCTTTTCGGTGTCAAGCTCATTAAAAAATGAAACGAATGTCCTCAAGCATAGTTACTTTCTGATTCAATCTTGTGTAAAAATGAAACAGGTCCCCTCAAGCACAATTATTTTCTGTTTCAAGCTTGTGTAAAAATGAAACAGGTCCCCACAAGCATAGTTATTCTTTGTTTCAAGCTTGTGTAAAAATGAAACACATCACCTTGAGCAGTGTTTATTCTTTATTTCAAGCTCGTTAAAAAATAAAACTAACCTTGAGCAAAGTTCCTTTTTCGTGTCAAGCTCGTTAAAAAATGAAACGGATTCTTCCATTGTGTCAAGACTCAATGTTCGAACCTTTATTTCATTTGCTTGTAAATCAGACAAAACGAAGCTTGAGGGGCATGTACCCTGCCTATTTATGTTGGATTTAGCTACTTGATAGTTATTTTCTGTTTCAATCTTCTTTCTATGTTCCAAGCTCATCAAAAAATGAAGCAGATACCATGAGCATTCTTTTAACTGATCTTCTAGCTCGTTAAAAATAGTAATATGGTGTCGAGCTTACTTTTCATTTTTCATGCTCTAGTTAAAACATGAAAACTAGTTTGGGTTTACTTTATCTCTTTTTCGTGCTCTGGTTCAAACATGAAAAATGTTTCGAGTGCCTTTTATACCTTTAGCGTGCTCATTAAAAAATCAGTGAAGAGGTATCGAGTATAGTTTTTATTGTTTTTCAGTCTCGTTAAAAAATGAAACGGATGCTGTGAGCATAGTTCCCATTCTGTTTCAAGCTTGTTAAAAAATGAAACGGATGTCCCCAAGCATAGTTACTTTCTGTTTCAAGCTTGTGTAAAAATAAAGCAGGTCCCCTCAAGCATAGTTATTCTCTATTTCAAGCTTGTGTAAAAATGAAACAGGTCCCGACAAGCATAGTTATTCTCTGTTTCAAGATTGTGTAAAAATGAAACAGGTCACCTTGAGTAGTGTTTATTCTTTGTTTCAAGCCTGTTAAAAAATAAAACTAACCTTGAGCAGAGTTCCTTTTTCATATCAATCTCATTAAAAAATGAAACAGATTCTTCCATTGTGTCAAGACTCAATATTCAAACCTTCATTTCACCTGCTTATAAATCAGATGAAACAAAGCTTGGGGGGCATGTACCCTGCCTATTTATGTTGGATTTAGCTACTTGAGAGTTATACTGGGGGAAAGTACCAACCACTGAACATCATGTTTGGAAATCACCCATCAATGGAAGCCCTTTTGAGCATACTTTGTTTTAGTTTCGAGCTCGTTAAACCATGAAACCACCTTTTGAGCACAGTTCATTTTCTATTTCAAGCTTGTTAAAAAATGAAGTAGGTTTCCTTAAGCATAGTTTACCTTTTGGTTTCAATCTTGCATAAAAATGAAACCATGTTTCAAGCATAGTTATTTTCTATTTTAATCTTGTGTAAAAATGAAACGGGTCATCTTGAGCATAGTTCTTTCTCTGTTCCAAGCTTGTTAAAAAATGAAGCATATACCATGAGCATTCTTTCAAATAATCTTTGAGCTCATTAAAAACAGTAAGATGGTGTCAAGCTTACTTTTCATTTTTTGTGCTCTGGTTAAAACATGAAAACTGATTTGAGCTTACTTTATTGCTTTTTCGTGCTCTGGTTCAAACATGAAAAAGGTTCTGAGTGCCTTTTATACCTTTAGCGTGCTTGTTAAAAAATCAGTGAAGAGTTATCGAGTATAGTTTTACTGTTTTTTCAGACTCATTAAAATTGGATTATGAAAAAAATAACCCGTTACAGAGTTATATTTAAGCTCTTTTTAGTCTCCTTAAAAACAAAAAAATATTGCCAAGTGAACTTGTTAAATTCATGCTTGTAAAAGTATCAGAACGGCTGACTAGTCAATGATAGGTTATCTCTTTTTCAGACCAGCTAGCCTTATTTATGAAAAAGGACCTTTTGTAGTCTTCTTAGTCATTTCGGACTCTCTAAACATGAAACGACAAATGAGTTCACTTTCATTGGACTTGTCAAATCAAACGATGAAGGACCCTTTCTGGGAATGAACCCCTCCTTTCTCAGGTTCATAAAACATATGAGATTGGACTCATCTGAAGGGCAAGCTATATCGAGCATTTGTTACCCTTTTCCAACTTGTTAAAAAAAAAGAGGCACTCATCAATCATGGTGGGAAAATTAAGGAAAGAATTTGTATTTTGTTATGGCAGTACATAGTCACTCTTGAACATAGCACTCATATGCATATGCATTTTAGTACTTGGGTAATCCGTTTGTCATCAAGTCATGCTAATTCCTAGAGTCTTCTTACTCCTTTGAGTTGTCCAAGAATACTCTCATCATCAGTTGCATTGGGAGATTGGTATAATTCTCGTGTCAATACTGCCAAGTCATTTCATGCCCATGTTCAAGAGAAGTTTGGTCATGTATTCACTGTCTGCAGTTAGTTTACCTTCTATCATGTTGGTCATCCTTGATTTAGTTTCATACATTACTTTGTTTTTTGGTCTACTCCAAACAATATATGATCATGTTTCATGTTGATGATGGGGGATTCATCATGGCCCTCCTTCGACGATTCTATTCCTGTCGAATTCAACTCCTTATCTAGGACTTAGACTTAGAAACCAAGACAAGTACCTTGGTCCTGCATGCCTTAATGGAAGGTTACCTCACTTTCAACATGAGTTTACATCATTGACTCTTGATTGAAATATTTCATCGAGTTTTCAACTCCAAGTCCTTTATTCACATTCGATGGTATGTACTAAGATACCTTGGGAATCATTGACATCAATGGTGATTTTCCTCGCACTTGTTAATAGTTAACATTAATGACTGGTAATTGAGTGGTTTCTACCATGTTAAATGTCAAGACATTGTAATCACATGGTTAGATTCATATCGTTGCAGGTTCGACTGGAAGACCCTGGTTGTCATATATCTTTTCCCAAGTTGCGATGGAGTTTGTTTTGAGTCATATTACACGGATCCACTTTGTATTGGTTGTGGCTATGTTATCATCTCATCATGGATCTACGCTTGTGTCTAGTAGCCATGATTGTGTCCAGTCAGTCTCTACTACCATGGATCTGCATTTTATTGGTCGATAACCATGTTATGAGTTATATGTTATTTGAATCAAGGGTACTACAACATCTTCCAGCCAACATCCTTTCCTTTGATTTATTCACTTTAAAAAGCAGTCAACTATCACATTCCTCTAACTTCATGCTTTGGGGGGCATTCTGTTACACCAAAATCTTGTCCTTTTGATCCATGAGTTAAGCCTTTGCCTAATCCCCAAATTTCTCTCTACTAAAATGGATTGATGCTGAGGTTTTTTCTACCTTTTTTCCCTCTCTAAGAAGGTTGGTGCTCTCTTCCTTCATGCTATGTGCACCGAAGGTGCTTTTTCCCTTTATTCTAGGTGTATCAGTGTCGGTGCTCTGTCTCCCACTGCTAGGTGTGCCGGAGGTTCTCTTTCCCTTCATGGAAGGTGCATCGATGGCGTTTTGAGGGAAAAAAACGTAGCTTCAAGACCTTTCTTGAAGGTGTATGAGGTCGAGGATTATCCCTATTATCTAGGTGAGGTGGCATCCAATTCCTAACCTATAGGGAATATCCCTTAGATCCCTCCTCCTAATCCTTAACCTACTCTATCCCTTTAGCCTTATAAATTAAACCCTCTCTCCATTTGGAAGGGAGGAAGGTTTATGGTACTTTTTATGCTGGTGGAATTTATGGGTGATCCCTATCTTGCTTTGGAGGCTTTGGCTTGGATTGTTGGATGGAAGATTGCAGCGTTAAGTCTAGGTTGTAATGTTCCCTCTTTTATCTAATTTTATGTATCTCCTTGATTACATTAATACAAATATCTTTCCATAAATATTATTGTGTTAATAATGTTTAGAGATTTCTTCCTTAACTGTTAGCTTAGATCAATTCATGTTTGGATACACATGTACTGTTTTCTTGTTTCCACTTGCTTGACATGGTTTTACAGTTGAAGATGTGAAGATTCTGGAGCTTGGATCAACAAAGAGAGAAGAGGATTTGCATATTTCAGGTAAGCGATCTATCTGTTATCTTGCATTTCTATTTGATCTAGGAAAGTAGATTGTTTTTTGTATTGATTTGTTCTAGATCCACTTGGACTAGGGAGATCTGGCTTGATTTCGATTGAGTAGATTTATCTAATAACAGTCACCCCCACTAAACTTGATTGGGCTGACTTCTCTAGGATAACTCAAAACAACTTAATATTATATTTATGAGGGTGCTAATGACCTGAATTACAACAAAGGGTTTTCCTCATGACTCTCTATTGACCTAATACAATAATATTATCATGATGGAGGAATAATAACATCTTTGAGAGGTTACATCAATAAAATACATTTAGAATATTCTTCAAAGTTACAATAATTCAACACTCTGTCTTAACGAGAAGGGTATTCTACAACAACAACAACAACAACCGTGGGAGAACGAGAGAGAGCATCTTCAACATCATCAGGGTGATACATCTATAAATCATTGGAATATTTTTCATCATCTTTGACATATAGTCTTCATCTTCAATTTCAGCAATAGCAACACTTGATCATTCAGTTGACAACATCATCATCAGCATCTTAGACTTTTTCAATCAGCAACATCATCATACTTTGGCATTTTGATCATCATCATCATCATCGGCAATACTTTGAGCAACATCGTCAACAATACTTTGATCTTTTGATAAGCAACATAATCATTAGCAAAAGCAATACTTTGATCTTTCGATCGGCAACATCATCATCATCATCAAAAATAACCTGCAATTCACAATACGAAGACAAAAGTCTACAGATCACTTTAGGACTTAAGTCCAGGGATGATACAATCCTACCACATTCTCGAAGACCAAAGTCACTGGATACTATTACGAGATAAGTACTCCCAATCACTTTAGGACTTAGGTCCAAGGATTATGTAATCCTATCACATTCTCGAAGACCGAATTCACCGGATACCATTATGGGATAATCACTCCCTATCACTTTAGGACTTAGGTCCAAGGATGATGCAATCCTACCACATTCTCGAAGACTGAAGTCACCGGATACCATTATGGGGTAATCAATCCCTACCACTTTAGGACTTAGGTACTCTAAGGATGATGCAATCTTACCACATTCTCCAAGACTGAAGTCACCAGATACCATTACAGGATAATCACTCCCTATCACTTTAGGACTTAGGTCCAAGGATGATGCAATCCTACAAGATTCTTGAAGAAGGAAGTCACCAAATACCATTATGGGATAATCACTCCCTATCCCTTTAGTACTTAGGTCCAAGGATGATGCAATCCTGCTTCTTTCTTAGAGACATAAGTCTACGGATCACTTTAGGAAAAGTGTCCAGGGATGATACAATCCCACTGCCACATCACTGTTCCCCCTTTCAGGGAAGGTCTTTTCGAACAACACCAAGCTTGTCTCAAAAGTATTCAAACTTTATTCGAGACAGAGGCTTTGTCAACACATCAAAAACTTGTTCATCGGTACTCACATATTGGAGCTTTATGGCTCCATTCTATATCATATCTCGAATGTAGAAATATTGGGTTTCTATGTGCTTTGATTTATCATGGAACATTGGGTTCTCTGTCATATTTATACAACTCTGGTTATCACATAGAATCACTGTGGTATCCAACTCCAGGTTAAATATACTTGACATCAGTTTTCGAAGCCATATGGCTTCACAACTAGCAGAGCAAGCTACTATATATTCTGCTTCAGCCGTGCTAAGAGCAACACTGGACTTTTTCCTACTAAACCATGGAATCATAACAGACTCTAGACAATAACATCCACCTGATGTAATTTTTCTGTCTAAGACACTTCCAGCCCAATCTGCATATGTATACCCATATAATCTGTAGTCATGGTTTCCATCATAGTATAGACCAAAGTCTATAGTTCCTTTCATATATATCATCACATGTTTTGCAGCTACCAGGTGAACACGTCTAGGTTGAACTAGATATTGACTCAAGGTGTTCATGGCAAAATAGATGTCTAGTCTGGTATTTGTTAGATACATCAACGACCCAATAATATGTCTATATTGAGCCACATTCACTAATTCTGATGATTCATTATTCAACAACTTCAGGTTGGTATCCATGGGTGTGGCCATGGATTTACATTCCAGCACACCAAATATTTTCAAAATTTCTACTGCATACTTTCCATGATTGAGAAATTTTCCTTCTAAGTTCTGACATACCTTCATACCTAGGAAATAATGCATTAACCCAAGGTCTTTCATATCAAATTCTTCAGCGATCTGCTTCTTGCATTCTACAATCTATTTCTCATTCCCTGTCATAAATAGGTCATCCACATATAGTAATAGTATGAAATGTTTATCTTCTATAACCTTGAATTAAAGGTTAGGGTCGGCTTTACTCTTGGTAAAGTCCAAGCTCGTCAGGAAACTATCTATCCTTCCATACCAAGCTCTATGAGCTTGCTTCAGGCCATACAGGGCCTTCCTCAACTTGCAAACATGAGCCTATATGTCTTCAACTTCAAATCCTTGTGGATGTTCTATGTATACTTCTTCCTCAATCACACCATTCAAGAAGGTTGTCTTTACATCCATCTAGTGCAAGTTCCACTTCATCATGGATGCAAGTGCCATGATGGCTCTAATCAAAGTATACCTTTCTACTGGTGCAAATGTTTCTTCATAATCAATTCCCTCTTTCTGAGAGAAACCTCTAGACACAAATATTTCCTTGTATTTCTCTATACTTCCATCACTGCATACTTTATCTTGTAGATCCACTTGGAAGATACCACACTCTTACCTTTTAGTTTGGGAACTATATCCCAAACATCATTCTTCATTATTGATTGGTATTCCTCCATCATTTCTTCTACCCATTCTTTCTTCTATACAGCTTCTAAATAGTTTGTAGTTTCTTGATCTACCAGATCACACATTAAAGCTACATAGTTGAAAAATGGCTTGGGATTCTTGCTTATCCTTATGGAGCCTTCTAGAGCTCCATATATTTCTGCTTATTGTATAATTTCTCTTGCCAAAGTAGGCTTTCTCTTCCGTGATATCTCCATCGTGGGAGGTTCTTGTGGTTCTGTCATATCATGATCTTCAAGTGTTTCATATTCCAGGAGGAATGTAGCCTCTACATTTCTGGGAGGTGCATCTTCCTCATATACTTCTTCATGTTTACATTTTCTGGATCTCTTGAGAGCTGCTTCTTCATCGAATGTTACATCTCTACTGATTTCCATGTGATGGAATCCAGGAATGTAAATTATGAATTCCTTGGATACTTCAGAGTATCCAACAAATATTCCCTTATTTCTAGAAGGGTCTGACTTGGTTCTTTTCTCTTTCAGTATGTGAACATATACTGGACAGCCGAATATCTTGAGGTGACTCACTTCAGGCTTCTTTCCCATGAACATATGTTCTGGAGTCTTGAATCCAAGGGAACTGTGATATATTTTGTTTTGTACATGGACAATAGTTCTTGCTGCTTCCACCCATAGATGCATTGGAAGATCTAGATCATATATCATTGTCTTCATTGCCTCCATGATGGTTATGTTATTTCTTTCCGCAACATCATTTTGTTTAGGATTGTAGGGAGTAGTCATTTCCCTCTTGATTCCAGCATCTTTACAAAAGGCTTCAAATTCTTTTGAAGTATATTCTCCACCATTGTCTGATCGAAGTGTCTTGATCATTTTGTATGAAAGGTTTTCTATCAAGGCTTTGAATTCCTTGAATTTTTCAAACACTTCATTCTTTGCTTTCAAGAAGTATATCCATGTTTTTCTTGAATAGTCATCAATAAATGTAATATAGTATTCAAAACCACTCAAGGATGTGGAGTACATTGAACCACATACATCTAAATGAATTAATTCCAATGTACCTTTAGTTTTTGTTTCACTCTTTGGAAATGGATTCTTGATGTTCTTTCCTTTTGCACATCCTTTGCAAATTCCTTCATGATTGATCTTCAAGTCTGGTAATCCTGTCAGTACTTTGTTCATATGAGGTAGTGCTTTGTAATTTATGTGGGAAAGCCTTCTATGCCACAATTCACTAGGGTTAGTGGTCTCATGAACAAGGGCTGTTTTTAAATTTCCCTTGAGTTTATACAGGCCTCCTTCTTCTTCACCAATGACAATTACATCTTCAATTGACTTTCCTTTGGGCCACATGAGTACTTGTCCATATATTAATGCAACTCTATATCCTTTATTATCTAATGTTGAGATAGAAAGTAAGTTCTTCTTTAGACCAGGTACATATAAAACTTCCTTCATCTTCAGGGGATTTCCTGAATCAATCTTGTAGCTTGATTCACTAGTTCATTTGATTGGATATTCATAGTCATCTCCTAGAGATACTTTCTGAGGAGAGTTATTTTCTTCAAGTTTTGACAAAATTTTCTTTTTTCCCAGCATGTGATTTGAAGTACCACTATCAATAAGCCATGTTTCTTCTCCAGGTGTTACAGACTGAGAGAGTGTAGAGAATAGTACATACTCTTCTACATCTTCTCTTGCTTGCTTTCTCTTAGGTCCTTCTTCTTCTTCATCCTCATCTTCAGCTAGATATACATGATGTCTTTTGTTCTTGTTCCTCTTCTTGTATTCTTCTTTCTTCAAAGGACAATCTCTGGCAATGTGTCCTATCTTGTCACAATGAAAACATTGAAAGTTGGAGTAGTCCCTCTTTGGGAAACTTTCTTTTGTTCTTTGGAACCTTCTGGTTTCCATTCTTGAAGTTGGGTTGACTTATTCTTCTCTTGGTATGGGTGTCTAGGGCTTGATCATATTCCTTCAGTACAGCTTCTCTATTGGCCACTCTAGCCTCCTCTGGAATACAGTCTTCCCATACAATATCAAACTTCATGCTTTCATTTCTAGCACACATAGTTTGGATGAATGACTCATAGGGTCTAGTGAGACCATTGAGAGCAGTCATAACTAACTCATCTTCATCAAGGTTGTCTCCAATGGCTTCTAGTTGTTCCTTGAATTGGGAGACCCTTGTGAAATAGTCCTGGATAGATTCTCCATGACTCATCTTGGTGCTCTTCAATTGAGCTCTTAGATTCATCTTTATGCTGATGTTTCTTCCTCCATACATCCTTGCTATGGCATCATACATTTCTTTTGGATTCTTCTTGGATGAAACTTGAGGGATCAAGTGATCCTTAATAGAGTTGACAATAATCCTTTGTGCCCTAATCAGATCCTTTTTGTGCTTCTCCTTAGCTTCAGCCTCATCAGGTTCTGCAACTTCTTCCTTGATATATTTGTCAAGATCATTCTTCTTGAGAATGAGGCCCATTCTATATTTCCATGATTGGTAATTCTCTATGCCTTCTAGTTTGTCCTCAAGCTTGGTGCTCGGGACCATCTTGTTAGGAGATTACAAAAAATTGAAATTATTGGGAATGAGAAAATGATTTTACCAGGAGATGCAATTGATTGAGGTGATTTGACTCGTATGCTTGATATCTATATATCTCAAGTATTCACCTTTCAAAACTAACTTGCAAGATTCTGCAGTGCAGTTTTATAGTTTTCTGGATTTCTGCAGTTTTCTGGTCCAGTGTCAAACTAGGGTTTGAATTTTCCAGAGATCTACTCACTCAAAAATCTTGATCTCAAGCTTAGTAGATGCACTCTAGGAGGGGACAACTTATATGCAGTCAGATATTCAAAAATCCATTTTTCCTCTAAAACCCTAATTTCTTGTCGAAGAGGAAGAGAGGTATTTTTCACCTCGTGAAAGTTGTCCTATTTAGGTTAGCTCTGATACCATGTTAATATTCCATATGCTAAGCTATATTATCAGCATTCAATTCAAATTTCACAGTAATATCATATACACAGGATCATTGAAAGAAACCATATCACAAGATCAACACAGATTTACCTTGGGAAAAACATAAAGGGAAAAAACCAGCAAGAAAAGATTCCTCAATATAGATTATCAAAAAGATAAAAGATAAGACTTCAGACTAGTCCTTCTCCTCCTTGCAGATAAGACTCTCTCTCTCTCATATGCTACACAAGTGTGTGACTGTATGTTCAAATGAGGAGCGCCTCACTCTATTTATATTCTTTCACTCACTTCACTTTTCACTCAATCAAGTCAGCCCCACTAAACTTTACTGGGCCGAATTCTCTAAGAGAACTCAAAACAACTCAATATTACATTTATGAGGGTGCTAATGACCCGACTTACAACGAAGGGTTTTCCCCATGACTCTCTATTGACCTAATACAATAATATCATCCCGGTAGAGGAATAATAACATCTCCGAAAGGTTACATCAATAAAATACATTTAGAATATTCTTCAAAGTTACAATAATTCAACACAAAATTCATCATAATAGTAAGATGATCAAAAATAGTAATAAAAAGTATTCAATAGCTATATGTCTCTCCTCCCTTTGTCTCCCTTTGTCTCTCTTTCTCTCTCATGTGAACTTGAGAGTGTGAGTTGTGTATAAATGAGGGAGAGAGCCTCCCTATTTATACGTTTTAAGTGATTGACCAAACATAAGACTGGGGCCCACATGTATTCCCTAACAGGGATGAATTCTCCCAGAGAGACTCCAAATAAACATTACGTGATGTTACACTGGGGACTATTTCCCTGACTTACAATAGAGGTTGTACCTCAAGGTCTAGACACAATTAAGACATCCCTCAATGGGGTAAACACATTCGTAATGGGGGTACACCAACATAAAATGATAATACACATCAGAATATCTTCTGAAGTTACAAATACATCAACAATTATCCCTCATGAGTTGAACAGGAACTTTCATGTTTTGTGTTCCTTTCTTTCCTTCCTTTCCAACTACCATGCTTTTCTTCCTTTGGAAATTGTGCCCTTCTTATTTCTTTCTTTTCACACTAACATTCATTTAATCCTTTTTGAAACTATTCCCTCATTGATTTTCTAAACTTTCATGCTTTTCTCACTAACATGCTTTTCCTACACTTTCCATCTTTGTGCATGCTTTTCTAGTTGGTTTCTTTTGTGTTACTTTATCTTTTTCTGCATTTATGGATCTTTCTAATTTTCTCCTAGTTTCCTTTTAGGATTACATTTCATTGGGTCCACAAGGCTTCATGTGCCACCTTATCCTCCTATCACTTCCACTTAATACAAAAATTCATATTATTGCAAATATTATAATTTCAACATATAATTTTAGCCGAAGTTTTAATAAATTAAAATACTATGGAAATTAATATGCCAACATGGCTCCTATTAATTTATTTATTTCTCCACTAGGGACCATGGTATTCTCAAAGGATGGGGGTTTTCTTTTATTTTTTTATTATCCAAAATGGGGACAATAGAGGTCCTCCCCTCCCAAAATTTCTTTTCCTTGAGCAAGAACTAACTCCAACCATATATGAATCCAACCAATGACTTCAATTCTCAAAATAAGTTGTTGTCTGTCTAGAATTGGAATCCTTGATTACAAGCTAAATACCAAGGTTCGACTTGTTTCTGCCACACCACTCTGATTATAGTCATCCCCTAGTGACTAAGCCCTTCTTCAACAAAAAATTCAACCTAGTTAAGATAAATGAGAAGAATGTATGGATCCCACTGACTCCTATACAAGAATCCAAAAGTTCCTTCCCCATTTAGAAATATTTCATTCCAAAGAATTCCAGGGTCCCATGACCTTATCAACATCCTTCCAAACATTAACATTAACAACTTTGTTTTTATCTTCATTGAAAACGAAAATGAGGATGTGAAAATTACATCACCACACTAGAAGATCAGCACTTCCAGTGCAAAATCAAAATTGTGAGGTCCCTTGCAATAACTTATGCAACTCTTCAATGTATGGCCAAAAAATTCTGAGCCTTCCCCACCAAGCATAGAAATTCTTATGTGCCTGATGCGCACAAGTATTGAGCTCACAACTTTGTTGTTGGAATGACATAGATATGAATTCCATGTCCCAAGAAAACTGTAGGAATCTTCCAATAACCATAGATTCCCATGTTGCTCATAGAAGATGTAGGATGTGTCTGCTAAATCTCTGTTGGTGAAAGTAAAAGTCACACCCTACAAGGTGCATGACTCCAACAAGTACCTATCCATCCATCCCATGGATGAAAAACTAATGCAACTATAATGTCCAGATGGAAATGTTGTGGCTTTCCCATGTGCATAATCACATTGGCTCAACTCTATGCCACTGGTCATGCCATCACAACCATGAATGCAGGAATGAAAGATAGGAAATGGATTCCTTTGTTGATGCTGAGAAGGGGATGATGATCTCATAAAATTTCCATGGATGGGTCTGGGATCCTCGTGCTCCTTACTTGGGCTTAGCACTATTTTATTTCTATCATGATTGGTATTGTCGCCTTTTAAATTTCAAAGTTTCGTTGGCAATTTGACATTTCCAAGTTTGTTTGCTAGGTCATTTATCAAAGTTTCCTAGGTTTTGACAAGAAAAAGGAATTTTAAAGGCTTTGGGTAAAAGAAGATTTTTTTTATTGTTGGTGATATAAAAAATGGGTTATTTTATTAAATTTATGAGCCAATGATTTATTGTTAAAAAATATAAAGGTGGCTTAAATTTTAAAATTTAAGTTATAAAGGAAGGAGTTTATATTTTTATAAAGACAAATTTTAAAATTTAAGTTACAAAGGAAGGAGTTTAAATTCTTATGTGCCTTATGCGCACAAGTATTGAGCTCACAACTTTGTTGTTGGAATGACATAGATGTGAATTCCATGTCCAAAGAAAACTGTAAGAATATTCCAATAACCATAGATTCTCATGTTGCTCACAGAAGATGTAGGATGTGTCTGCTAAATCTCCATTAGTGAAAGTAAAAGTTACACCCTCCAAGGTGCATGACTCCAATAAGTACTTATCTATCCATCCCATGGATGAAAAAATACTGCAACTGTAATGTCCACATGGAAATCTTGTGGCTTTCCCATGTGCATAATCACATTGGCTCAACTCTATGCCATTGGTCATGCCATCACAACCATGAATGGAGGAATCAAAGATAGGAAATGGATTCCTTTGTTGATGCTGAGAAGGGGATGATGATCTCATAAAATCTCCATGGATGGGTCTGGGATCCTCGTGCTCCTTACTTGGGGTCAGCACTATTTTATTTATGTCGTGATTGGCATTGTCCACCTATTGTCGCCTTTTAATTTTCAAAGTTTCGTTGGCAATTTGGCATTTCCGAGTTTGTTTGCTAGGTCATTTATCAAAGTTTCGTTTGCAATTTGGCATTTCCGAGTTTGTTTGCTAGGTCATTTATCAAAGTTTCCTAGGTTTTGACAAGAAAAAGAAATTTTAAAGGCTTTGGGTAAAAGAGAGAATTTTTTTATTGTTAGTGATATAAAAAATGGGTTATTTTATCAAATTTATGGGCCAATGATTTATTGTTGAAAAATATAAAAATAGCTTAAATTTTAAAATTCAAGTTATAAAGGAAGGAGTTTGTATTTTTATTAAAAAAAAAGATAGCTTAAATTTTAAAAATTTAAATTATACAGGAAAAAGTTAATATTTTTATATTCACAAATTTTAAAATTTAAGTTACAAAAGGAGTTCATATTTTTATTAAGACAAATTATCACTATATGGGATGGCAATATATCGACAAAGCATTAAGGTGTATGGTGAGGAGCCCACGAGAGGTATCATGTTTCCTTTATGCCTTGACATATAGTGAAGCTGCTAGACGTTATAAAAAACGAAAAGCCAAACTTTTCTTTGCATGTGGGTAATCTTTTCATTATAAAAGAAAATTATAATATGAATATAGCCCTTTCAAGCAACATTCGAAGTGTTTTGACGCCCTGTCATGGATTCGCTTTGTAATATGAAGACGACGAACTTAAAATGGTGATCCTTTTTCGAAAATATGGATAAAGGTGATCCAGTGGATCTCCAATGAAAAATAATGGATCCATGTTTTCAAAATACACGGTTTGCATCACCAAGCTCCTTCCCACGCGATGGCACAACATTGCAGTGCAGGGTGGAATTAATGCAACTTTGGGTAATATTACTGAAAGATGAGTGGAGATGGTCAGGTGTATGATAACGTAACAGAGTTTCAAAAAAACTAGATCTCGTATCCACTTTATGCTTTCGTCATACACCCCCGTGATCTCTGCTGAAAAGGCCTACTATGAAAGGATTTCTGTGGCAGAAATTACAAACAGGGCGTTGGATCCATTAACAAATACATAGCCTACTGTCTCATGAACCATGGAGATGTCGTGCCCAAGGATGTTAAATGTTACTGTCGCGACCGTCAAGACAAAGAAAACCATTCAGTTTGTTGATTGGTGTCCTACCGGATTCAAGTGTGGAATCAAATACCAACCTTCAACTGTTGTCCATGGAGGCGATCTCACAAAGGTTCAGAGATCCATCTGCATAATCTCCAATTCGACGAGTGTTGCTGAAGTGTTCTTGAGAATTGACCATAGCTTCAATCTCATGCACGCCAATCAAGCATTCGTTCATTGGTATGTGGGCAAGGGTATCGAAGAGCGCGAGTGTTTTGAAGCCCGTGAGGATGTGGCTGCTCTCGAAAAGGATTATGAGGAGGTTGGCGCTGAGTCTGCATAGGGAGAGGAAGGTGATGAACGAGACGAGTACTGAGGATCTATATTATCTTTCCCGCATTCTGGTTTTCTTAGATTGAGTGGTTTCGTACAAACAACAGATGCTTCTGTAGCAATATTGAAACAAAAGGTTGTTGAACTTCATGTGCAATTAAATCAACAACTCCAACACTACGGGTCTCTGACACAAATATGCGAGCAGTATCAGCATGTCAAGAGTCTTCACTACATCTTGAGTCAAGGTTTTATACTCTGTGTGCTTCTGAAACATCAGATTCAATATAAATCAACGGTTCATATTGATACCGATTAGTATCCAAGGGCGTGCATTCATTTCGCATGAGGACAAATAAATTTCCAAAATTTACATGCTTGTGGTTAAATCCTAAGACACGCGCTCACACAGCATGGTTCCACCAAATTGATCAACCGATGGGAAAAATTTCAAAGTTGAAAGTGTTGTCTGGTTAAACTTTCAAAACTCAGCGAAATTTTACACAACGGACAGCTTGAAACATGTGTTGACCCTATATTGTTTTGGCTAATAGATCAAAGGATTAAATCTATTTCACTGGGCGTAAGGTGGTCTAAAGTTAATGTGCCTGGGCAGAGCGAAATTTGTCAAAGCAGAGTCGAGTTGCTTCATCATTTTGCATAGAATGTGTTAAAAATTCCACCAATGGAGCAACAATATCAAGGTGTTGCCTTGATTCATTATTCAACATGAAAATAGAATGGGCTCTTCATTGGATTGAGAGTGT
>LPNX010617635.1:312306-319806 GCA_001517045.1 Pseudotsuga menziesii | reverse complement strand
CATCATCATCCTCCTCCTCCTCATCATCATCACCTTCATCATCGTGAACATCATCATCATCATCCGCGTCATCATCACCATCAACATCATGAACATCATCATCATCATCATCCTCCTCATCATCATCAACATCATGAACATCATCATCATCATCATCCTCATCATCATCCTCACCATCAACATCATGAACATCATCATCATTCATCATCACCATCAACATCATGAACATCATCCTCATCATCCTCATCATCATCCTCATCATCAACATCATGAACATCATCATCATTCATCATCATCCTCATCCTCATCCTCATCATCATCATCACCTTCGTCATCATGAACATCATCATCATTCATCATCCTCATCCTCATCATCATCATCACCATCAACATCATGAACATCATCGCCATTCATCCTCATCATCCTCATCAGCATCATCACCATCAACATCATGAACATCATCATCATCATCGTCATCATCCTCATCATCCTCATCATCATCATCAACAACATCATAAACATCATCATCATTCATCATTATCATCATCCTCATCATCATCATCGTCATCACCTTCATCATCGTGAACATCATCATCATCATCCTCATCATCATCACCATCAACATCATGAACAACATCATCAACATCATCATCCTCATCATCATCAACATCATCATCATCATCACCATCATCATCTTCACCATCAACATCATGAACATCATCATTCATCATCATCATCATCCTCATCATCATCACCATCAACGTCATCATCATCTTCATCATCATCTTCACCATCAACATAAGGAACATCATCATCATCCTCATCATCATCACCATCAACATCATGAAAATCATCATCATCCTCAACATCATGAACATCATCATCATCATCCTCATCATCATCCTCACCATCAACATCATGAGCATCATCATCATTCATCATCATCATCCTCATCCTCATCATCACCATCAACATCATGAACATCATCATCATTCATCATCATCCTCACCATCATCCTCATCATCATCCTCATGAACATCATCATCATTCATCATTATCAGCATCCTCCTCATCATCATCATCATCACCTTCATCATCGTGAACATCATCATCATCATCCTCATCATCATCCTCACCATCAACATCATTCATCATCATCATCCTCATCATCATCATCACCATCAACATCATGAACATCATCATCATTCATCATCATCATCCTCATCCTCATCATCACCATCAGCATCATGAACATCATCATCATCATCCTCATCATCATCCTCATCATCAACATCATGAACATCATCATCCTCATCATCACCTTCATCATCGTGAACATCATCATCATCATCCTCATCATCATCACCATCAACGTCATCATCATCATCGTCATCCTCCTCCTCCTCCTCCTCATCATCATCATCAACGTCATGAACATCATCATCATTCATCATCATCATCATTTTCACCATCAACATCATGAACATCATCATCATTCATCATCATTATCCTCATCATCAACATCATCATCCTCACCATCAACATCATGAACATCATCATCATTCATCATCATTATCCTCATCATCATCACCATCAACATCACCATCAACATCATCATCATCATCATCATCATTCATCATCATCCTCATCATCATCATCACCATCAACATAATGAACATCATCGTCATCATCATCATCATCGTGAACATCATCATCATCATCATCCTCAACATCATCACCATCAACATCATGAACATCATCATCATCATCAACATCATCAACATCATCATCCTCACCATCAACATCATGAACATCATCATCATTCATCATCGTCATCACCATCAACATCATGAGCATCATCATCATCCTCATCATTGTGATCACCATCAACATCATGAACATCATCATCATTCATCATCATCATCGTCATCATCGTGAACATCATCATCACCATCAACATCATGAACATCATCATCATCATCCTCATCATTTTCCTCACTATCAACATCATGAACATCATCATTATCCTCATCATGAACATCATCATCATCCTCATCCTCATCATCATCATCACCTTCATCATCGTGAACATCATCATCATCATCCTCCTCATCATCATCACCATCAACATCATGAACATCATCATGATCCTCATCATCATCATCCTCACCATCAACATCATGAACATCATCATCATTCATCATCATCATCCTCATCATCATCACCATCAACATCATCATCATTCATCATCATCATCAACATCATGAACATCATCATCATCATCATTATCATCATCCTCACCATCAACATCATGAACATCATCATCATTCATCATCATCATCATCATCATCATCCTCGTCATCATCACCATCAACATCATGAACATCATCATCATCATCATCATCATCATCATCATCATCATCATCCTCACCATCAACATTATGAACATCATCATCATTCATCATCATCATCCTCATCATCATCATCACCATCAACATCATGAACATCATCATCATTCATCATCATCATCATCACCATCAGCATCATGAACATCATCATGCTCATCCTCATCATCATCCTCATCATCGACATCATGAACATCATCATCATTCATCATCATCATCATCATCATCCTCATCATCATCATCATCACCTTCATCATCGTGAACATCATCATCATCATCCTCATCATCCTCATCGCCATCAACATCACGAACATCATCATCATCATCATCCTCACCATCAACATCATGAACATCATCATCCTCATCATCATCCTCATCATCATCACCATCAACATCATCATCATTCATCATCATCATCCTCATCATCATCATCACCATCAACATAATGAAATCGTCATCATCATCATCGTCGTCGTGAACATCATCATCATCATGAACATCATGAACATCATCATCATCATCATCATCATCATCATCATCCTCACCATCACCATCATTCATCATCATCATCATCATCATCATGAACAACATCAACATAATGAACATCATCATCATCATCCTCATTATCATCATCACCATCAACATCATGAACATCATCATCATCATCCTCATCATCATCCTCATCATCAACATCATGAACATCATCATCATCATCCTCATCATCATCCTCATCATCAACATCATGAACATCATCATCATTCATCATCATCATCATCCTCATCATCACCTTCATCATCGTGAACATCATCATCGTGAACATCATCATCATCATCCTCATCATCATCACCATCAACATCATCCTCCTCCTCCTCCTCCTCCTCCTCCTCATCATCATCAACGTCATGAACATCATCATCATTCATCATCATCATCATCTTCACCATCAACATCATGAACATCATCATCATTCATCATCATTATCCTCATCATCATCACCATCAACATCATCATCCTCATCATCATCATCACCATCAACATAATGAACAACAACATCATCATCATCATCATCGTGAACATCATCATCATCATCCTCATCATCATCACCATCAACATCATGAACATCATCATCATCATCAACATCATCAACATCATCCTCATCATCATCCTCACCATCAACATCATGAACATCATCATCATCACCATCAACATCATCAACATCATCCTCATCATCATCCTCACCATCAACATCATGAACATCATCATCATCACCATCAACATCATGAACATCATCATCATCCTCATCATCGTGATCACCATCAACATCATGAACATCATCATCATTCATCATCATCATCCTCATCATCGTGAACATCATCATCACCATCAACATCATGAACATCATCATCATCATCATCAACATCATGAACATCATCATCATCATCCTCATCATCTTCCTCACCATCAACATCATGAACATCATCATCATCCTCATCATCATCCTCACCATCAACATCATGAACATCATCATCATCATCATCCTCATCATCATCACCATCCACATCATGAACATCATCATCATTCATCTTCATTCATCATCATTGTGTGTAATTTATTTAAGTTTACTTTCTCCTTATAAATTGGATTTTGGATTACTAATATAAAATGATTTTAGTATATCTTGTTACTTCATAATCTATTTTCAATTATTTATGAATAACTAGTTATGTAACATAAAGTTTAAATTTATCCTTTTCTTATAAAAACAATAATAGTTTAAATAAATTTTATATATCTTTTTATTTCATTTATTTATAAATGAATATTACCTGACCATGTTTTAAAATTTAAATATGTGACATTTTTAAATGATAATCTTTAAATTACTACATTTAATGATTTTAGTTGATATTGTAATTACATTTAGCAGTGCACCCACCCCATTAACTCTGATTGAACATATTGCGTGCGCGTTTTGGTTATACAAATCGCGTGCGCGTTTTTCTTATTCAAATCGCGTGCGCATTTTGAGACTGTTAAAACAGTGAATTGTCATTGTCTGAGAGCAACTTCACTGCGTTTTTATGAAAATTCCGATTAGCGTGCATTATTTTTCAAGAGCACGAGCCTGCCTGTGAAAATACTCACAATCTACACCATCTCCATCATTCTTTTTGTTATGCAGGTGCAACATTGATGACATCTTCCATGGTTGAGGAGCACACAGGATAAGATATCAAGCTTCAATGTCATTTCATGGTGATGGTGGATATAACTTTCATTTGCTTATTATTTGAAAGAGAACCAAAAGTAAATTTTCCCATTCATTATTGTTTTGATGGGAAATATGAACAATTGAGAAGGAAGATTGAAGCACCTTGAAGGATCAATAGTTATAAAGCAAGTTAAAGGTTTGGAAGCTTGTAATTGAGGAGCAACAAAAACAAACTATATTAACATTGATCATTTTGGTGATGGGGAATTTACGTAACCGAGGAAGAAAATCAGCAAGGAAGAAGAGACCTCAAGAAGTCATCGAAGAAGAGAAAGAAAAGAAAATAATAGACATGATGAATCAGAGGCTTTCTTTGGAAATTAATCCAAATCCAATTATAGACGATACAGTGGTTCATCCTATTAATCCAACACAAGAAAAAATGAAGCATTCACTAGAGGGACCTTCAATTTCCACAATAGTTGTTGAACAAGCACCCCATGGAAGTATTCAAGAAGCAAAACGTAGGTGCTCATTAGGGGATGTTTCAAATCCCACATCAAGTCAAAGTGATAAGTTACCATCTCAAGACAAAGCTCATGAAGAGGCAGTGTACATGGAGCCTACTGTTCAAGAGATGTTGGACATGGAACCTACTGTTGAAGAAAAAAATATTAATTGGACCATCGATGAGGATGTTGAACTTCCACCATCCAACTACCAGGAAGAGAGTGAAGGACAACAAGTTGCTACTGAAACGCCAGAGCATATTGTTGATGCACTAGATGATAGAAATCCAACCCCCTTACCTCCAATAGAAAGCACACGTCGAAGAACTTTGAAGCGTATACAAGTTGATGAAGGACTCCTCAATTTCATTGAAGGTACGCTATCTAAACATAGTATTGCTTATCAAACTCAACAGATACTAAATAAATATTTTGTTTCTAAATGTGATGGAGATAAATGTAGATTATTTTTATCATTGTTAAAATCTAGGGGCATGAATATTGTTAGGAAATTGTTAGGGATAAAGATGATAAAGCCTTCTGAACCAAGTTCTCATATAGTTAAAAGCTTAGTAGATGCCTTTGGTAAAATTGGTAAGAACACATGGTCAAAGGACTGCAATGCGGCTCGTCGTGTGTTGTCACAAGCAATTGTAAATAAGAACACCAGGGTCCTTCGTTTTCTCAAGCCTACATCTAAACTAGTTAATTTGAATGTAAAAACTCTCCGTAGGTATTCTATTAAAAGAGAACATCTTGACACAACCACCCAGATAGATTTTTGGGCTTTTATTGGTCAGTTTCCATGTCGTGACATGAAGCTAGTTGATGCAGTAAAGGGACTAGTGCAAAGTTTTTGGCATGATCACACAAGGCCTTCTTCAAACCGGAAGGATGTACTAAAACTGAGAAGGGGTTCAAAGGACCGTGAACCACATATTAAGCATCTTCTTGATATAACACAGGCAGAACTATATGAGAAATTTAGGAATGAACATAGACAATTGAATTTGGGGCAAAGATCTTTTGAGAAATGTAATCCCTGGTATGTTAGAATAAATACTCTTCGTAACACTTGTTGTTGTAGATACCATGTAGAATATGAATATTACTATGAAACATTTTTGTACATTCGTCGTCTGTTGCATACTAACCATGTGCAGGATTGCTCCTTGACAATACCACCGACCTCATCAAGAGAATTCATTCATAGTATCATGTGCAATAGGCCTGAGGGGCAAACTTACTATGCAAAATCCTGTTTGGATGGAACTTGCTCCAATTGTGCTGGAATGGCATTATTGAGCCAATGTATGCACGAGACTAGAGATAATTAATTTGGGAATATGGTTACAGACATGAAAAGTTTCAAATATATCAGCTATGAAATAGTCCCAGGGAAAGAAAGCAAAAAAATACAATTGGTGACATCTCAGGTACATGCATTTATCTATAAAATTATGTTTGAACAGTTGCATTTCATTCCTTACTTACAAAAAAACCTGATATTGAGATCATTTTGTGTCAACAGGTACAAGTTAGTGTCTTCGTCAAGGAATTTATTGAAAAGACACGTCAATATGTTCAACATGTCCACTTGGCACGATGGCAGGATGAGAAGTTTAGAATATGCAGAGATACATTTCCTCATGGTACTATACTTTCAGTTGTTGATTTTGCTGAGAACTACACTCTGCAACCTCAAAATGAGATCCAAAGTTAGTATTATCACTCTGAGCAAGTTTCCTTGATGGTGCATATCACATATAGGCATGGCCCAAATAGTAGTGAAGAGCAAAGAGAAATTATAAAGGAATATCACTTCTACATAAGTGATGATAGGTGCCATGACTTCCACTATGTACGTCATTGCTTCATCATGTTCTATGATCATTTGAAGGGTAGGAACATATAGATGGATCAACAATAGATTTGGTCTGATGGATGTGCTGGTCAGTTCAAAAATGCACACATATTTCAATGGTTGTGTTCATTGCATAAAAACTACAAAGTTCCACATATGTGGAACTATTTTGAGACTGGGCATGGTAAAGGAGAGCATGATGGAGCCGGAGCATGTGTCAAAACAGCCCTATGAAGAGAGGAATTGAAATTATCTACAATATTTACTATTCAAAATGCTCAATCTATAGTCAGGTGGTGCACGTCAGTGATGGGAGAAGAATCAACTATGCGAGCAGAATCCACAAAAAAGAGACATGTGGAGAGATTTTTTTGGGAGTTGGTAGACATAGATCGTTCACATGCATGGGAATGCAAGACTGTTCCTGGCACTTGTGGCTTTCATTCGGTTCGAAGTTCTGATAACCTAGTATTTGAAATTTGGACCAGAAAACTCGCTTGTTTTTGCTC
>LPNX010617635.1:260469-312167 GCA_001517045.1 Pseudotsuga menziesii | reverse complement strand
CCAGGTGCAAGTGTGTATCACTTTACCAACTTAATCATTGGTACAAACCTCCAGGTACGAACAATGCCTAGCCAAAATTCATCGAAGGTACGCTACTTCTTTCTGGATACAGAGCACGAGAGACTAATGGAGACCATCATTATAAGAGATGATCCGGAGGGCTTGGTTGTATGATAATAAGTGGGATATAACATGATGATGTATGTATCATAATTTAAATTTCCCCATGTATGTTTCTTATGAATATGTCAATTTTATGTTCTTGATATGAAAAGTTTTCCATAATGTTGTTTATAAATATGCCAAAAGTTCTCTTGTATGTCAAGTTAATGAACATGCCAAATTTTACATATGGTCAATAAACCATATATATCAATCATATGAACATTTCAAGATCTCATTCACAGGATATACATAACATTAGAATACATACATGTACCTCTGTAGGTCATACCTATCAAAGTTCTTTGTAGGCTCTCTTACAGGACTAAAACCCTAATTTTTTAAGTAGGTAATATTGTCAATATTTTCAACCGATATATACAACTAGGATGATGGAAACAAGATGCTGCAATGATAAACTTATGTTTTAAGGATTGTATAATTTCCTTCTTGACAACTCACCTCTTATAACCGCATGTCCATTGCCAAAGGGGTAGTGCCTAGTAGTGTTGGAATTTCATCTCATTTTTTTATTATTGAGAAGTTAAATTTCTACTCAAAAGATAATAAAAGATAATAAGTGATTTATTTAACTCTGTTTTTAGTTGATTATGTTTTTTTGAACATTGAAAGTGGAAGAAAATAACCTACTAATATTGACACAAACAACTCAAAAGTAACATGCTTCAACATTATGCATATGAAGTATTCAAAAGTAACATGTGCTAACATTATGCATGTGAAGTAGGTAAACATCATGCATGTGAAAATATTAAGTGATAAACTTAATAAACAAACAAAATTTGTAACCTCTCATGCTTTCAAAAGGTTAATGTTTCATATGGATAATAGAAAATGTTGGGAGGCTGACATGTTGGTTCATTGGTGTACTTGAAATTGTGATATTTTAGCTAGGGGGGGGCCTCTCCCTTTTGTCCATTTCCCGATGACCTCTGTCTACGGTGGTTTCTGAAGCTATGGTTTCACTCAGTAGGGGACAATGCAGTCACGCCAATGAGGGCCAAAGATGGAAAGCCATGGATGGTGGGGATACGGTTGGCATTGCCATATTTCCCATGCCCAAACATGCTAGCAGGAGTTGACAGAATTCAAAATTTCCTCTCCATGAGGTTTTTTGCGCACCGGGCCCAAGTCCACCAGGTGTCCCTGAATGGTATCTGGAGGTGACCTGCAACTCGCCATAGATCAATGCTCGGGCCTCTGATCGACGAACCGTCAATTCTGTTGGATTTGTGACGTGGGATTTTAGCTAGGGGAGGGGCTCTCCCTCCTATCCATTTCCCGATGACCTCCGTCTATGGTGTTTTCTGAAGCTAGGGTTTCACTCAGTAGGGGACAATACAGTCACTCCAACGAGGGCCAAATATGGAAAGCCATGGATGGTGGGGATGTGGTTGGTGTTTCCATATTTCCCATGCCCAAACACACTAGCAGGAGTTGACGGAATTCAAAATTGCCGCTCCATGCGGTTTTTTGTGCACCAGGCCCAAGTCCACCAGGTGTCCCTGAACGATATCTGGAGGTGACCTACAAATCGCCATAGATCGATGCTCGGGCCTCTGATCGATGAACCGTCAATTCTGTTGGATTTGTGACGTGGGATTTTAGCTAGGGGGGGCCTCTCCCTCCTATCCATTTCTCGATGACCTTCGTCTACGGTGGTTTCTGAAGCTAGGGTTTCGCTTAGTAGGGGACAATGCAGTCACACCAATGAGGTCCAAAGCTGGAAAGCCACGGATGGTGGGGATGTGGTTGGCATTGCCATATTTTCCATGCCCAAACACACTAGCAGGAGTTGACAGAATTCAAAATTTCTACTTCGTGATTTTTTTTGCGCACCGGGCCCAAGTCCACCAGGTGTCCCTGAATGCTATCTAGAGGTGACCTGGAACTCGCCATAGATCGATGCTCGGGCCTCCGATCGACGAACCGTCGATTTTTTTGGATTCGCGACGTGGGATTTTAGCTAGCAGGGGGCCTATCCCTCCTATCCATTGCCTGATGACCTCCGTCTACAGTGGTTTTTGAATCTAGGGTTTCGCTCAGTAGGGGACAATGCAGTCATGCCAACGAGGCCCAAAGCTGAAAAGCCACAGATGGTGGGGATGCGGTTGGAATTGCCATATTTCCCATGCCCAAAAACACTAGCAGGAGTTGACGGAATTCAAAATTCCCCTTCGTGAGTTTTTTTGTGCATCGGGCCCAAGTCCACCAGGTATCCCTAAATGGTATCTGGAGGTGACCTGCAACTCACCATAGATCGAAGCTTGGGCCTTCGATCGATGAACCGTTGATTCCGTTGGATTCGTGATGTGGGATTTTAGCTAGGGGGGGGCCTCTCCCTCCTATCCATTTCCCGGTGACCTCTATCTACGATGGTTTCTGAAGCTAGGGTTTCACTCGGTAGGGACAATGCAGTCACGCCAATGAGAGCCAAAGCTGGACAATGCATTTCATGCCAACAAAGGCCAAACTTGGAAAACCCTATCCCTAACTAGGGTTTATTTTTTAACATGCATGGCCCATTACCATAACCCTACCAAGGAAACCCTAATCCTAACCCTAATCTTATCTTACTGTCACAACTCAATTCAGAATCAATCTAATGTCGAACTGAGTTTTTCAAATCCAATGGACTTATGCTTCAAATCATGTTGATTCACAAAGTTGGTTCTCAGTCTTTGGATTCTATTGTAGTTCCTTTAATGCTGAGTGATTAGTCATTGGGTGCATGAGGTTTGTTGAATAGTGTTGTTGGTTGTTGATGAAATGTAAAGCATGTATTGCACTTAGTTTTATTAAATTACACGAGCAAGAACTTTGACTTTAGTGTGCATGTATTGAGATCATTGAAACCTTTAAATATAATAGTTTTTTCTTTTGACATAGTGCATTCATAAGTAATAGATAATCCTCACAAATCAATACAATAGATTGACACAAGAACATGTGGAAACCAAAGAACAAATTCAAAGTGAAATGTATCATTAATTTATAACTAAAATGTCAATGTACATGTCTCCAAAAGTACATATATATCCAAAAGTATCGAAAAGTACATATATATCCAAAAGTAAGCAGAAGTACATGTGTCTCCACAACTATCCAAGACTATCCAAGCCACATGTACATGTATCCAAAACTATCCAAGCCACATGTACATGTAAGTGAAATGTCAATGTACATGTCTCCAAAAGTACATGTATCCAAAACTATCCAAGCCACATGTACATGTATCGATATGTACATATCCCATAAGACACATCAAAACTCAAGCTTCCTCTTGTTCTTTCTTGAGGGTGATCCTGTAGGCACAACTATAGGACCAGTGTGCATCTCTGGATCCTGCAAATTAAATATCAATTGTTAAATTCAACTAACTATGTACTAATACATTAGCTCAATAAAATACCATATCTAAATTAACTCAAAAATTATGAAAATGTTAATGGACATTGCATGAAACAATTGTTCATTAAATGACATATCACCTCAGTGAGAGACTGTGACAAAGGGGATTGTGTTTCTTGTGTAGCAGATGGAGCTGTTGGTTGAACATGAAGGATGGTTGCATCCATGGTTGAACCAGAGGGGGAAGGAACTAGTGGTAGTGGTGGTGGCTACAATCACCAAATCTTGAAATAGTTAGAAATGTGCATGAATAAACAATAGACAACAATAACACACTATGTCTATATCATGTTCAAATAGTTGTACCTCTATGTGACTTGTTGCCATTGTAGATGCAGCACTGACTACTGCATCAACCATCCCTATAAGGTTTTCAATAGTAAACTCTGGCTCCTGATGCAGTAAACATGCAAATCAAACATTAAAAAAATATTTTATGCATTGGATTTCAAGTTAACCAAGAAATATCATCGAAGGATATACAAATTACCATGGTATCAGTATCTCCATGGTCGTGGACAACTTCACTCTTTCTAGGAGCAGGCCGTCTCATATACACTTGACCCTTGTTCACATATGGCCTATGAGGAGGTACAACTCTAGGAAATGGTCCAGGTGTTTCGGTTGGTGCCTATAGTCAACAAGAGTTCATATAGCTAGACATGCATGATTCAACGAACATACATGTATTTAAAAAATGACATTTTTTAAATGTTTAAAATGTTTACCTCCATCACTGCTTTCCCTCGTGTAGGATCTGGCATCTGCCCAGATATTTCCTCGGTCGATACAACCATGGATCCTACCTCCATCACTGCTTTCCCCTGTCAAGGATCCGACATCTGCAAGTTTAATAATTGTAAATATTAGACCGTAGATAACATTAGTGAACTAACATGTACAGTATGTGGAAATTAACAATTTAACAAGTATTAAAAAACTGAAATTTTAAAATGTTTACCTCGGTGTGAGATACGGCAATGGGTGCTATAGGAATCTCTCCACCAACCAAGGGATCAGTGGATGGAATGTCATGCCCCTGTGTAGAGTGTGGAACATGATACTCTGGGGCGTCGCTGCTGGCATAAAGCATTAACTGCAAGTTCACAAAATTAATATATTAGCTCAAACTATACATATGTGTACAAAGAGGAAAATAAATGAAGAATTTATTACAATTAACCATATACATACATCACTCAAAAACCCACTGAAGACAACATTTGACGAAATACCATAGCATGGAAGACCACACGATGTGCACTCGTGAGGCTCAAAAGTAGGCTGGGAATGTGCTGATGGTGCTGCACTAGTAGATGGTCCTGCAGTAGATGGGGGTACTACACTAGTGGGTGGTACTGCACTAGAAGATGGTCCTGCACCATGACGACCTAGTGTATGTACCACACTAGGGACAAATGTCCCTTCCTCACCCATATGTTGAACCATAGTGCTATGGCGAACAACGGCCCGTGCCAAACTCAAAAATGCATCACGTGTCTGTGGAATAACATGATGTATAGGTGGGACATTTGACCTAGGCAACTGCCTGCGAGGTGCAAGGATAGGGCGATCAACGTCTCGAAGCCTAGCATTGGGTCGGTTTTGGGGCATCCCCCACCAATCCCCTGAAACGCCAATATATCAAAATAGTTTACATGTTTACCCAACACGAACTCTGCATACATCTTCCGAAGGAAGTACAAGGGGATTTCCCTGTTGTTGTGTGGTGGCATATCAAAAACCATATACCATCTATCCATCCAGTTATCAACAAATGGTTGATCTGTGCACCACTCGATAGAGATATGTGGCCTATTTTCATTTGGGATTTCCCCCATGCGAGGGTCCTTAAATAATGAAAATATATGCTCTTTGGTAATTTTCAACTTTTTTATTGCACTGTAGCTAAGCCCATCAGCATACTCACGTCTTTTTCTTCTCTATATGAAGTAATATCATATAGTATGTTGTTTGACAATGTAATAGTCTCAACAATTGCATCCAAATTGGATGCAAGTGAACGTTGAATCCTATCACCACCACTAAAAGCAGTACCGAGACCTCTCAACTGGGCAAGCTCAATCAATATTTCAGCATTGGTGTCCATAGCCGCAACTGCAATAAAAAAATCAATAAGGAAATAATTAGAAACGTATGCATGGTATATAATGACATCTCTTCAAAATTGAAAATGTAAATTAAGGAAAACTCAAGTTACAAGCAATTTAATGGCATTCACTTACATACATTTAAAACTTAAAATTAAACATTTAACAATTAAATAGTGAGTTTTGTTCAACTTCTTTCTAGAAGTTAAGGCACTTCTTTACCCTCATTGGTGACTTTTCCATGCACACTTGGGTTTAAACTTCTTTGAATTTAGGAGTGCTATTTTGCTATTTAAACTTCTTCCATTTTGATGATTATATTGGTTGTTACATTTGGATCCCTCATTCACTATGTATCTTAAAATGTTTGCCTTCACCTAGCTATGAAAATAATTGCTAAATTTTATTGCACTTTGTGTTAATTCCAGCACAATCATTGCATTTGAAGGTTTGACTATGCATGTTACAGGTGGGCACTCTCACTAGTATCCCAATTCAAACTTTGCATTGTCCATCAAATTCTATGCAAGTTGGGATTATACTTGTGTTTGTTTTATATATTTATAGCCTTTTGGAACATTGAATATCTATTAGACATGATGTTTTTTATTCTTATAGCCTATTTTAGTTTGAATCCATCAAACATTAGCTTGGGAGTTGTTGGATTGATTATTCTATTAAAAAACACAATTATAGGTTAAAAATTGACAAAAAATAGAATGCTTTGGGTGATTGAATTACCTTGTTGGATGACAATTCACGAATGAAATCTCCTCCCCTCAATCTAAATCAGCTCCTCCAACAATCCCAAGCAGTTAGCTTGCTCCAAAACGCTCCAATTGGCCTTCGTTTTCGTGTTCTTGATTGTTAAAATGGGCCGCGGGTTTCGGGCCTGTGTATTTATTTATTTTTTTTGTTTTCCAAATCGCATACGCGTTTTATAAGTACATATCACAAGTGTGTTTTGTAGTTATATAACACGTACGCGATATGGATTCCTATCCTATATGTTCCATGACATGTTAGGCTTGAGTTGAACCATACCAAGTGCTATGTAGCAGAACCTTGATGTATTTTTTGGTAACGTGATCTTGTTTTTGAAAACTAGGATTGCATCTAAAAGGTCCCTCAACTTCTTGCACACACCCAATATCATATTTTCTTATGTCGAGGGCATTTTCTTCTCAGGCAGTTTTTGTGCAATCTTTTGACTGAATAAAATAAGATCCAAAATGATAAGCATGAAGATGAAGGGGTATTGTTGCAAAGATTTCCATTAACTAGTAATTCTTCACTTTATGATGTTTTATGTTGTATTGCAACCATTGTTGCTGCAATTCCACCTAACTATTTGCGTAGGCTAATTGAAACATTTGTTGATGATATGGATCCCTCAAAAAGTAGCTATAATATTATTTTAACGGAAAAAGCTGTTTATTCTTTGGTGGGTAATTATTTATGTTGGAAAAGGAAATGTCAGCATCGTGTAGAGTGTATTTTCTAAGAATTTGAGAGAATTAGAAAGAATTTGAATGTTGGAAAAGAAGCATAGTTCCTGAACTAGGAAGCAAAGGCAACATCAATGCAAAGGAAGAAGTCTAATTTTATAGAAATGATTGTTTTAATCATTTATTTCAAACAACTGTTTTTGCCAAACCAAGATAAATTTTGAAAGACCGAAGGAATTTTTTCTTCAAAAAAAGCTAATCTACAATAACCTCCTTAAGGTTTTACACATGTATCACAATTTGGGAAAAGCAAAAGGATCTTTACGGGTAATTTTCCAAAATTTCAAATTCCAGAATTTCAAAATCCTGTCTGAGTCATCAAATTCAAATGCATATTTAGAGGAGCTTAAAGGAAATAAAGAAAAATGGAGACATAGGTTTTGTTTGGAACGTGTTGAATTACAAACAACTCCCTCAGATTTCACATAATTGTCGCCATTTGAGATATGCATGTGGGTCTTTGAAGCATATTTTTCAAGAATGTGTTTTCTCAAAGGAAGGAAATCAATTGTAACTGTTTCTATTTTGAGAATGTAGTTATATTTTGAATTTAAGACTGAGTAGATGTAGTTTTTCTATATATTCGGATGTATTTGATAGATTTAGGGTTGTGTTTTCAAGATGAGAGAGGCTCTTTCACTATAATGGATTCAATTTCTGTAGATGAATAAAATTGTAGAGGAGAAATGTTGAATTTTTCTATGGTAGAGATTCTTGTGCCATCACTTTCTTCAGTAAGTGATTTCCTTATTTAATTTTTTATCCTATTTTCCAATCCATTTTGTATTTTCTTTCGTGTTTGAACATCATTTTATGGGATAAAATTCATCTTGCATGCTCTAGGTTCATTGTTCAATCATTTTCAAAACAATTTCGGCTAAATTTTTTCAAAATTCACCCTAGCTAGGTGCTCTATTTGATGGGTTGTCGTATTTGTCTTCTAATCAACCTGCAAATGCCTCAAGACCGAGGAAATGGTGTTTACCCTGCCTTTTTCTATGAACCTTTCAATCCCCTACCTCTTGCAACCTAACTCAAATCTTATTTTTGTCTCCATTTCCCAATGGTCTCCTCCATGATTGTCCTATCAAATGTTTAAAAACAAACTTGTCCTATAAGAATGTGACCTTCTAAGTGTTTTGATTGAACATACTGAGTGAGAAGGCTCTAAATCATTGAGAGATCCCTCTCTCATTGTATAGGTCAGAATACAATCTAAAGTGGTTTTGTGGTTACCTCGGGATCTACCTTTCACAGCCTTGGTACTTTCTGAGTGCTAACATATTGGCATCGTTGCCAGGGATCGAGGGTTCAAATATTCCCCAGTATGGATGACAGAGTTTTTGATTTGATTGTTGATGGTGAAAAATAGTCAAACATCAAGAAGGTTGTGCATCTTTCACCTGGGGACTCCATCTTCAAAGAATCTCATTTTCATAATTTCCTATGGCGACTCCACTGTCAAAAGGTTTCAGAGTTTGAAGTGTTGATTCGGTTTCTTCATGAGTCAAGATGAGTTCTTTATCTGAAAGGTATGTTCCTATCAATTGTGCTAACATTCCTAGTTTTCTGAATCGAATACCTAATGTATATTGGAAAACATGTCATCCAAAATTTAAAGATCAAAAGAGTGATGATGTTGCCCTTCATTTGGTTAGATTTCATATGCATATATATAAGATGGGAGTTAAATTGCATAAAGATTCTTTAATGAAAATGTTCAAGGTTAGTTTGGAAGGAAATGCAAGGTCATGGTACGAGGGATTACCATCAAAAAGTTTATGTTCCCTTACATATTTTCATACAGTATTTCAGGAACTTTTTAAAGATCAATAACCTTCATTGCTGCTAGTTAAAGATTGTTGCATGCATGTTAAAGGTTTCATTGAATATTTGGAGAACATGTACGGTGATGATGAGTTTATGGATGAATAGATTTTAGAAATTTTACATGAGAACTCATTCTGGAAAAAAGAAATACAAACTAGTTTCCTTGACATTCAAGAAAATTCTCAGAAGTTGATAATGTCTTCCTTGATTGAAAGTGACATAAGCCAAAAGTCTGATTCAACCAACTAAATTTATTTTCCTGAAATTGATGATAATTCACAACATTCTTGTCAATCTTTGTGTGACCAAGAAGGAAGTTGGGACTGTCAATCAAATCCTTCCTCATATTATTCAACTTCTAAATTTTTGTTACAAGAAGGGGTTGCTCATTTCCAATCAGAAAATACTATTTTGCAGCAACAATTTCTTCAAAATTCTAATACTTATGTAATTGATTACATAGAGGTTTCCAATTCTAGAAAATCTCAGTCTTATAATCCTTCTACCTGTACATTTTCCTAAATTGCAAGAAAAGAGGAATCGGTTTTTGAGTTAATGGTTGAAGGACTTTTGTGTGTTTTTCAAACTCAAATTTCACTTGAAGTTTTACATGAACATATAAAGTCCTCTTTGCTTGTGGAAGATGAGAAGGATAAACAATATTACAATCAGTCCCAACATATAGAAAAAATAGAAATTTGCAATGAGGAAGTGAAAAACTAAAAAGAAGATCGAGGTTCTTTTTTAAATTCGGAATTGTTATGTCAAGAATAATTTTGTTCACTTGATTTTATTGAAGAAAATAATGATTTTTCTGCTGAAGCACATAAAGAGAATAAATTTGTTACTTTGGAAATTTTAAAGGATATTGTTGATGTTCTATTTGAAAATTGTCATGAACACATTCTTCAAGGCTCTTTTGAAAAATAGTTTGACAATGTGCAAGAGAATTTACAGTTTGAGCAGCTTTGTCATGGCAAGAAAATGACAAAAAAATTTGAAGGTTGCCATGTTTTTTATGATCTGATGGCTGATTATATGGAGAAAATTTTCAGCAGGAATGGTTAGTTATGTTTCTACCAAAAATATCATATCTATCATCGTTGATTTTTGTCACCATGGTTTTCAGTTTTAATTTTGATTAAGCATGATCAGGAGGTTTGTTTATTGGATTAGTTATTTGGTTGGTTTCATTGAAAATCAGAGTTCACTTGATTGGGCATTAGTGTTCAATAAAGTAGGGTAGGTGGGTGTGAATAAGCCTCAATATGGCGAGCATTTCTTTCAGCAATTTTTCAGTTTGATTTCAGCATGAGTTTCAGTTTCAGTATAGTTTCAAGTTCAACTTACAGTTTACAATTGGTTTCAGTCTTCAGAGAATGGATGGGTGACAGGTTACAGAGTGGGATTTGTTTGCAGAATGGTTTTAGTTAATAGTAACATGTGAGAATAGGGTGAGGATTTTAGAAAAGATTGGGAGCATCCCAATGAATCTGGAAGTTGGTCTATAGGTTTCTTTGCTACCTTACAGTAAGGATATCATCCCTAATTAGAGCCAATTGTTAGCACTATTTCAGAAAAAATTGGGAGCATCCCAATGAATCTGGAACTTGCTCTACGGGTTTCTTTGCTACCTCACAGGGAGGATAGCATCCCTAATTAGAGCCAATTGTTAGCACTATTTTATTGATTTCAGCATGAGTTTCAGTATAGTTTCAAGTTCAACTTGCAGTTTACAATAGGTTTCAGTGTTCAGAGAATGGATGGGTGACAGGTTACAGGTTGCAGTATGAATGGGTGACAGGTTACAAAGTGGGATTTGTTTGTAGAATGGTTTTAGTTAATAGTTACATGTGAGAACAGGGTGAGGATTTCAGAAAAGATTGGGAGCATCCCAATGAATCTGGAACTTGGTCTACGGGTTTCTTTGCTACCTCACAGGGAGGATAGCATCCCTAATTAGAGCCAATTGTTAGCACTATTTCAGAAAAGATTGGGAGCATCCCAATGAATCTGGAACTTGAAGTTTCATTGGCAATTTGGAATTTTCGAGTTTCCTCCCTAGAGTATCCCGATGAATCTAGAACTCGGTCTACGGGTTTCTTTGCTACCTCACAGGGAGGATAGCATCCCTAATTAGAGCCCATTGTTAGCACTATTTCAGAAAAGATTAGCCAATTGTTAGCACTATTTTATTGATTTCAGCATGAGTTTTAGTATAGTTTCAAGTTCAATTTGCAGTTTACAATTGGTTTCAGTCCTCAGAGAATGGATGGGTGACAGGTTACAAAGTGGGATTTGTTTACCGAATGGTTTTAGTTAATAGTTACATGTGAGAACAGGGTGAGGATTTCAGAAAAGATTGGGAGCATCCCAATGAATCTTGAACTTGGTCTACGGGTTTCTTTGCTACCTCGCATGTCACACCCCCGGTTTTGACCCCGTTGCATTAGATGCATATGATGTATATATTGTAATAATCATGGTGCGGAGCGAAAGGCCAAGGCCCCACCATTGATTGGTTGTGCTATGTTTTGGATTTAAAATTGTCACCGATGGTGTATCGGGGCATGTGGCACACATATTAAGTTGATCATCATGTAAATATGCATCTTTAATTAAAACGAACTCGACTAGCTATGATCGCGGCAACTAAAATAAGAAAGGGGCATGATTTTCCCAAGGATGAGGATGTGGGGGAATTTGTCCAACTTTGGCCAATGGGGTGAAAATCCATGTGTCTTCTTACCTTGTTTTATTCCAACCACTTTCATTAAGAAAGGTTGCTGGTGGTTGAAGCAGTTAATTGCTTTGGGAGTGGGGTGGCAGGACTGTCAGTCCTCACCCACACGCACACTCCACCCACTGTTGACTTCACTATGGTAGGAAAAACCTTCACGCACTCTCCAATTCGCGATCTCACGATTTCGCTGTTCATCTCCACGCATGAACCATCTTCTGTTTGCTGGTCTCACGCACAGGTATTTTTCTTGGTTTTTCCAACTGATGCAGCGAGCTGAGAGCCGTGCTCTTTTATCCACGATTTACTGTGCTGCTATGGTTCGCTCACACACAGTGTGTTTCATTGTGGTTTCTTTATGTTTTGGGACGGATTCATTCATTCTCACACACAAGCAATTGCTCGTTAGTCTCACGCACAGCAAGCTGAGAGCTGTTTTGCCACTATCACCCATGATTTCCTGTAGGGAGTCATTTCACGCTTAAGAACTGTGTGGCGGCCTGTGTAATTCCTTTTCTGCTTGCTTCCTTGCCCTGAACGGACTACTGATTTCCCCCTGTTGGAATTGTGTTTGTTGTTGTGTTTGGGAACTGTTGAAAATTCGCTGGAGAGTCATTTTGGCCACGATAGGGCCAAGAATGACTCAGGAATTGTTTCCCTGTTTAAGCTATGATAGCTGAATTAATTCCCGGAGTGCAATGGTTGGTATTCGCACTGTGTTGGGAGCAGGGATGGGGGCTTGGTTTGCTTGATAAACCTGGTGGCTGGAAACCACACAGACAGAGCTAGAGGGCTGGCCTTCTTCTCCATCACCCCTGAATAGCACTAGAAGGGAATGCAGGGCCTGAGGGACTGTTTAGTAGAGAAGGGACTAATTCCTTGTGTTGGGTGTGTTTGGGTGTCTTAGAGGTCAGGCTAGTTCTGGTGTAGGTGTTCTTAGCTCTATAATGAGCTCACCAGCTTAGCATTTAGCCTTTCCCCAACTCCTTGATGGCTTGATAAACCCAACTGTGTTGGATTGGCTGTGTTTTGTACATCCTTGGCTATGTGTAAGCCTGCTTGTTCCCTTATTCCTTGGAGAATCATGCTTAGCTCGGGGGTGGCAGCGCTGCTGAGATATTAAGGAGCACGCTGGCCTATGGTTGGGTGGAACGTTGCAGAGACGTAGCTGGTTGCCGAATGAATTCATCATAAGATAAGTAATCTTGTCCATTATTACTTCTGCAACTATATTTTATGTCAATGAATGTAATGAACATGTCAAATGAATGCTTGTGTGAATGCATATTGATTCCGCTGTGCATGGTAAATAACTATAGCTGTGTATGATAAACAATGGCAACTATGCATGTTTTCCTTCAATCCATTTCTTCAGCATTCTGTTTCAGCAACTTTTATGCATGTACATGTTCATGGGCTTCTCGCCGCATGGTTAACGCCATGGTGATCGCGTCCTCCTCGCCGGTCGGAGGCATGGGGACGTGACATCGTAGGGAGGATACAGGTTGTAGTATGAATGGGTGATAGGTTACAAAGTGGGATTTGTTTGCAGAATGGTTTTAGTTAATAGTTACATGTGAGAACAGGGTGAGGATTTCAGAAAAGATTGGGAGCATCCCAATGAATCTGGAACTTGGTCTACGGGTTTCTTTGCTACCTCGCAGGGAGGATATCATCCCTAATTAGAGCCCATTGTTAGCACTATTTCAGAAAAGATTAGCCAATTGTTAGCACTATTTTATTGATTTCAGCATGAGTTTCAGTATAGTTTCAAGTTCAACTTTCAGTTTACAATTGGTTTCAGTCTTTAGAGAATGGATGGGTGACAGGTTACAAAGTGGGATTTGTTTGCAGAATGGTTTTAGTTAATAGTTACATGTGAGAACAGGGTGAGGATTTCAGAAAAGATTGGGAGCATCTCAATGAATCTGGAACTTGGTCTATGGGTTTCTTTGCTACCTCACACAGAGGATACAGGTTGTAGTATGAATGGGTGATAGGTTACAAAGTGGGATTTGTTTGCAGAATGGTTTTAGTTAATAGTTACATGTGAGAACAGGGTGAGGATTTCAAAAAAGATTGGGAACATCCCAATGAATCTGGAACTTGGTCTACGGGTTTCTTTTCTACCTTGCAGGGAGGATAACATCCCTAATTAGAGCCCATTTTTAGCACTATTTCAGAAAAGATTAGCCAATTGTTAGCACTATTTTATTGATTTCAGCATGAGTTTCAGTATAGTTTCAAGTTCAACTTGCAGTTTACAATTGGTTTCAGTCTTTAGAGAATGGATGGGTGACAGGTTACAGGTTGCAGTATGAATGGGTGACAAGTTACAAAGTGGGATTTGTTTGCAGAATGGTTTTAATTAATAGTTACATGTGAGAACGGGGTGAGGATTTCAGAAAAGATTGGGAGCATCCCAATGAATCTAGAACTTGGTCTACGGGTTTCTTTGCTGCCTCGCAGGGAGGATACAGGTTGCAGTATGAATGGGTGACAAGTTACAAAGTGGGATTTGTTTGCAGAATGGTTTTAGTTAATGGTTACATGTGAGAACATGGTGAGGATTTCAGAAAGATTGGGAGCATCCAAATGAATCTAGAAGTTGGTCTACGGGTTTCTTTGCTACTTCACAAGGAGGATAGCATCCCTAATTAGAGCCAATTGTTAACGCTATTTCCAAAAAGATTGGGAGCATCCCAATGAATATGGAACTTGAAGTTTCGTTGGCAATTTGGAATTTTCAAGTTTAGTCTAAGGCCAATCTACAAGTCTCTGGAACTTGAAGTTTCTACAAGGCCAATCTACAAGTCTCTGGAACTTGAGAGTTTCGTTGGCAATTTGGAGACTTGGAACTTGAAGTTCTGGAACTTGAAGTTTCGTTGGCAATTTGGGATTTTCGAGTTTAGTCTAAAAGGCCAATCTACAAGTCCCTTTCATTGGCAATTTGGAATTTTCGAGTTTAGTCTAAGGCCAATATACAAGTCCCTTTCGTTGGCAATTTGGAATTTTCGAGTTTCGTTGGCAATTTGGAATTTTCAAGTTTATTCCCTTTTGTTGGCAATTTGGAATTTTTGAGTTCCCTACAACTCCCTTTTGTTGGCAATTTGGAATTTTCGAGTTTCGTTGTCCCTACAAGTCCCTTTCGTTGGCAATTTGGAATTTTTGAGTTTAATCTAAGGCCAATATACAAGTCCCTTTCGTTGGCAATTTGGAATTTTCGAGTTTCATCCCTTTCGTTGGCAATTTGGAATAGTCCCTTTCGTTGGCTGGCAATTTGGAATAGTCCCTTTCGTTGGAAATTTGGAATTTTCGAGTTTCGTCCCTTTTGTTGGCAATTTGGAATAGTCCCTTTCGTTGGCTAGCAATTTGGAATTTTCGAGTTTCGTCCCTTTCGTTGGCAAATTTGGAATTTTTGAGTTTAGTTTAAAAGGCCAATCTACAAGTCCCTTTCGTTGGCAATTTGGAATTTTCGAGTTTATTCTAAGGCCAATATACAAGTCCCTTTCGTTGGCAATTTGGAATTTTCGAGTTTAGTCCCTTTCGTTGGCAATTTGGAATTTTCGAGTTTCGTTGTCCATACAAGTCCCTTTCATTGGCAATTTGGAATTTTCGAGTTTAATCTAAGGCCAATATACAAGTCCCTTTCGTTGGCTGGCTATTTGAAATAGTCCCTTTCGTTGGCAATTTGGAATTTTCGAGTTTCGTCCCTTTCGTTGGCAATTTGGAATAGTCCCTTTCGTTGTCTAGCAATTTGGAATAGTCCCTTTTGTTGGCAATTTGGAATTTTCGAGTTTCGTCCCTTTTGTTGGCTGGCAATTTGGAATAGTTCCTTTCGTGGCTGGCAATTTGGAATAGTCCCTTTCGTTGGCAATTTGGAATTTTTGAGTTTCGTCCCTTTCGTTGGCTGGCAATTTGGAATAGTCCCTTTTGTTGGCAATTTGGAATTTTTGAGTTTCGTCCCTTTCGTTGGCTGGCAATTTGGAATAGTCCCTTTCGTTGGCAATTTGGAATTTTTGAGTTTCGTCCCTTTCGTTGGCTGGCAATTTGGAATAGTCCCTTTCGTTGGCAATTTGGAATTTTTGAGTTTCGTCCCTTTCGTTGGCAATTTGGAATCAAATAACATTGGAGAAGGGCTAGGGAGAGTGGATATGTGTTGAGTGAGGCCAAAGGGAGAAAATGGGGTGTTATATGGAGGGATAGCGTATGGGTCAAAATCCACTTAAACCCTCTATGGGGAAGAGAGTGCAAAAAGTTGCTCAACCCGAAAAATTAGGTATACAGTGCTGCCATGTGCCATAAAGTGTTAGGTAAATAATTAAGGGTAGACACTGAAGAGCTGTCAGCGGGTTCAAATAATAGGCCAAAACCTCAGTGTAATAATGGGACAAAAGGAGTACATGAAATCTAAAAGCAAAAAAGAGTGCAAATAATGGGTCAAAATCCACTTAAACCCTCTATGGGGAAGAGAGTGCAAAAAGTTGCTCAACCCGAAAAATTAGGTATACAGTGCTGCCATGTGCCATAAAGTGTTAGGTAAATAATTAAGGGTATGACACTGAAGAGCTGTTAGCAGGTTCAAATAATAGGTCAAAACCTCAGTGTAATAATGGGACAAAAGGAGAGGCCAAAACCTCAGTGTAATAATGGGACAAAAGGAGTACATGAAATCTAAAAGCAAAAAAGAGTGCAAATAATGGGTCAAAATCCACTCGAACCCTCTATGGGGAAGAGAGTGCAAAAAGTTGCTCAACCTGAAAAATTAGGTATACAGTGCTGCCATGTGCCATAAAGTGTTAGGTAAATAATTAAGGGTATGACACTAAAGAGTTGTTAGCAGGTTCAAATAATAGGCCAAAACCTTAGTGTAATAATGGGACAAAAGGAGAGGCCAAAACCTCAGTGTAATAATGGAACAAAAGGAGTACATGAAATCTAAAAGCAATGTAATAATGGGACAAAAGGAGTACATGAAATCTAAAAGCAATTTGGAATTTTTGAGTTTCGTCCCTTTCGTGTGCAAAACCTCAGTGTAATAATGGGACAAAAGAAGAGGCCAAAACCTCAATGTAATAACGGGACAAAGGGAGAGGCCAAAACCTCAGTGTAATAATGGGACAAAAGGAGTACATGAAATCTAAAAGCAATGAAATAATGGGACAAAAGGAGTACATGAAATCTAAAAGCAATTTGGAATTTTCGAGTTTCGTCCCTTTCGTTGGCAAAACCTCAGTGTAATAATGAGACAAAAGAAGAGGCTAAAACCTCAATGTAATAATGGGACAAAAGGAGTACATGAAATCTAAAAGCAATTTGGAATTTTCGTAATGGGACAAAGGGAGAGGCCAAAACCTCAGTGTAATAATGGGACAAAAGGAGTACATGAAATCTAAAAGCAATTTGGAATTTTCGAGTTTCGTCCCTTTCGTTGGCAAAACCTCAGTGTAATAATAGCAATGTAATAATGGGACAAAAAGAATACATTAAATCAGATTGACCTATTTAACCGACCAATTGAACGACCGGCAATGTCGAATGTGACCGTCCACGCGAGCTAAGTCGTCCGATCGATGCAAATGGTTGGTTAAGTAGTTTACTCCCATTAAATCTAAAAGCAAATTGGAATTTTCGAGTTGCGCCCCTTTCGTTGGCAAAACCTCACTCTAATAATGGGACTAAACCTCAGTGGGACAAAAGGAGTACATGAAATGTAAAAGCAATTAGGAAATTTTCGAGTTCAGTCTAAGGCCAATCTACAAGTCCTCGTCTGGATGGTTAGAAATCGTTCACGCACTTTGTCATGGAGAGATGAACTCACGGAAGGTATCATCTTTCCTTTCATGCCACGACATGTGATGAAGCCGCTAGACATTATAAACAACGAAAAATCAAACTTTCCCTTGCATGTGGGATAATATTGTAAAAGAAAATTGCAATATGAATATAGCCCTTTCAAGCTACATTCAAAGTGTTTAGACGCCCTGCCATGGATTCACTTTGTAATATGAAAACGACAAACTTAAAATGGTGGTACTTTTTCGAAAAGATGGAAAAAGGTGATCCAATGGATCTCCAATGAAAAAAATTGATCCATGTTTTCAAAATATACGGTTTGAACCCACGGAAGGTATCATCTTTCCTTTCATGCCACGGCATGTGATGAAGCCGCTAGACATTATAAACAACGAAATATCAAACTTTTCCTTGCATGTGGGATAATATTGTAAAAAAAAATTGCAATATGAATATAGCCCTTTCAAGCTACATTCAAAGTGTTTAGACGCCCTGTCATGGATTCACTTTGTAATATGAAAACGACAAACTTAAAATGGTGGTACTTTTTCGAAAAGATGGAAAAAGGTGATCCAATGGATCTCCAATGAAAAAGAATGGATCCATGTTTTCAAAATACACGGTTTGCATCACCAAGCTCCTTCCCACGCAATCGCACACCATTGCAGTGCAAGGTGGAATTAATGCAGCGTTGGGTAATATGATTGAAAGATGAGTGGAGATGGTCAGGTGTATGATAAGGTAATAGAGTTTCAAAAAAACTTGGTCCCGTATCCTCGTATCCACTTTATGCTTTCGTCATACACCCCCGTGATGTCTACTGAAAAGGCCTACTATGGATGAATTTCTGTGGAAGAAATTACAAACAGGGCGTTGGATCCATTCTCCATGATGGCCAAGTGTGATCCTCGCCACGGAAAATACATAGCCTACTATCTCATGAACCGTAGAGATGTCGTGCACAAGGATGTTAAATGTTACTGTCACAACCGTCAAGACAAAGAAAACCATTCAGTTTGTTGATTGGAGTCCTACCAGATTCAAGTGGGGAATCAACAACTAGCCTTCAACTGCTGTCCCTGGAGGCGATCTCGCAAAAGGTTCAGAGAGTCGTCTGCATAATCTCCAATTCGACCAGTGTCGCCGAAGTGTTCTTGAGAATTGACCATAAGTTCGATCTCATGCACGCCAAGCAAACATTCAGTCATTGGTATGTGGGCGAGGGTATGGAAGAGGGCGAGTTTTTTGAAGCCCGTGAGGATCAGGCTTATCTCGAAAAGGATTATGAGGAGGTTGGCGCCGAGTCTACAGTGAGAGAGGAAGGCGATGAAGGAGACGAGTACTAAGGATTTATCTTATGCTTCCCGCATTCTGGTTTTCTTAGATTGAGTGGTTTTGTACAAGCAACAGATGCTTTCGTAGCAAGATTGAAACAAAAGGTTGTTGAACTTCATGTGCAATTAAATCAGCAACACCAACACTACGGGTCTCTCTGACAGAAATAGGAAAGCAGTATCACCATGTCAAGAGTATTCACGACATCTTGAGTCAAAGTTTTATACTCTGTGTGCTTCTGACACATCAGATTCAATATAAATCAATGGTTCTATTGATAGCCAATAGTATCCAACTACGTGCATTCATTTAGCATCATCAACATGCGAGGACAAACAAATTTTCAAGATTTGCGAAATTTACATGCTTGTGGTTAAATCAAAAGAAAACGTCCACACAACATGGTTTGACCAAATTGATCAACTTATGGGAAAAAATTCGCAAGTTGAAAGTGTTGTCTTGTTAAAATTTCAAAACTCAACTAAATTTTACACAGCCTGCAGCTTGAAACAAGTGTTGAACCGATAATGTTTTGGCTAATAGATCAATGGATTAAATCTATTCCGCTGGCATAAGGTGGTCTGAAGTTAATGTGCCTGGGAAGAGCGAAATTTTTCAAAGCAGAGTCGAGTTGCTTCATCATTTTTCTCATAACGTGTTAAAAACTCCACCAATGGATCGTGACAATATCAAGGTGTTGCCTTGATTCATTATTCAAGAGGAAAACAGAATGGGCTCTTAATTGGATTGAGAGTGTTGAATCTTTACAGAAAGGAATACCATATTTTCTTATGTCGAGGGCATTTTCTTCTCTGGCAGTTTTCGTGCAATCTTTTGACTGAAGAAAATAAGATTTGGACTGATAAGCTTGAAGATGAACGGGTATTGTTGTAGAGATTTTAATTAACTAGCAAGTCTTCCCTTGATGATGTTCTATGTTGTATTGCAAACATAGATGTTGCAACTCCACGTAAGTATTTGCGCATGCTAATTGAAGCATTTGTTGATGATATGGATCCCTCATATAGTAGTTATAATATTATTTTAATGGCATAAGTTGTTTATTCTTTGGTGTTAATGATAACAGAGTAATTATTTTTGTTGGAAAAGGAAATGTCATCACTGCTCGTGTATAGTGGATGTTCATAGACTTCAGGAGAATTAGAAAGAATTCGAATGTTGGAAAAGAAGCAGAGTTTTGGGAAGCAAAGGCAACATCATTGCAAAAGAATAAGTCTATTTTTTATAGAAATCTCTGTTTTAGTCATTTATTTCAAACACCTAATGAATTTTTAAAAACCGAAGGATATGTTTCTTCAGAACTGGCTAATATAAAACAGCCTCCTTCATTGTTTACACAGGTATCACAGTTTGGGAGAATCAAAAGGATCATTATAGGGTAATTTTGTAGAATTTCAAAATCATGTCTGAGTCATCAAATTCAAATGCGGATTTTGAGGATCTTGAAGAGAATATAGAAAAATGGAGACATGTGTTTTGTTTGGAACATGTTCAATTACACAAAATTCTCTCATATTTCACATAACTGTCACCATTTGAGATATGCAGGTGGGGATTTGAAGGCTATTTTTCAGGAATCCGTTTCCTGAAAGGAAGGAAATCAATTCTAACTGTTTCTATTTTGAGAATGTAGTTAGATTTCGAATTTAAGACTAAGTAGATGTAGTTTTTCTATATATTCAGATGTATTTGATAGATTTAGGGTTGTATTTTCAAGAGCAGAGAGGCTCGTTCACTGTAATGGCTTCAATTTCTGTAGATGAATAAAATTGTAGAGGAGAGATGTTGAATTTTTCTATGGCAGAGATTCTTGTGCCATCACTTTCTTCAGTAAGTGATTTCCTTATGTGATTGTTTATCATGTTTTCCAATCCATTTTGTATTTTATTTCATATTTGAACATGATTTTATGGGCTAGAATTAATCTTGCATGCTCTAGGTTCATTGTTCAAGCATTTTCAAAACAATTTCTGCTAAAAGTTTATAGAATTCACGCTATCTAGGTTCTCTGTTTGATGGAATTTTATCTTTGTCTTCTAATCAGCCTACAAATGTCTCGAGACTGAGGAAATGGTGTCTACCCTGCCTTTTTCCATGAACCTTTAAAACCCCTACCTCATGCAACCTAACTCAGATCTGATTGTTGACACCATTGCCCAATGGTCTCCTCCATGATTGTCCTACCAAATCTTTAAAAACAAACTTGTCTTATCATGATATAACCTTATGAGTGTTTTGATTGAACATCTTGAGTGAGAAGGCTCTAAATCATTAAGAGACCCCTCTCTAATTTTATAGGTCAGAATACAATTTAAAGTGGTTATGTGGTTACCTCGGGATCTACCTTTCACACACTGGGTACTTTCTTAGTGCTTACACTTGGCATCAAAAGAAAGAATCCCTTCACCTAGTTATCATCCTCATGTGTTATGGTTGTAGTAGAAAGTGAAGAGGATGAAAAGTCATGAAACAAATTGAAAATTTTATAATATACTCATCCACCAAGACTGTGGATGAATCCTTGAATCCTTTGATTGGTTCATAAAATGTACCATCTTGTGCCTCCTCCAAAATTATACAACTTTCACCAAGAAGTAGCTCCAAATATCTCTAAAATAGTGCAACTACTTGGTCTTCATTTTGTTTGCTCTCAAACTCCTCAAGCACCTGAAAATACAAATGAAAATCATATGTATATGCACTAGAGGTATATAATGGATGAAAAATATATCTTTTTTGTTGCTCACAGGGCAGTACAATATCGGTAAATCCAAAAGACTTATCACAAAATCAGAAATATTTTTTACCTCGATGAATATCCATCTTGGCTATGTACTCGTCCACCCAATCCATGGATAAATAATACATTTCTCTTGCTGATTTATGTGATATGTAATCAACCATATTCTTCAAAGATAATTCTTCTCTCTATATAGGAAAATCCCGAGGCCTCTCCTCCAATGCATGCATGTCAAACAACTCCCTATAAATAATTGTGCATCCTTGGGCCTCCATCTCAGTGATGTACTTATCTATCCAACCCATGGAAAAATAAGTATCTTTACTTGCATATCTCAATGGTGTGTATTCTTGAATGTATTTCTGCAACAGGTCAAATGTTTGGCCAATATATTCTATGGCATCTCCTTTCACCAACACTTGCAAATTAAAACTTTCTTCATGTTCATCCTCCACATGAAGTTCCTCCATCATACTTTTTATGCATTTCCTTCCATGCAAGATAAAATGTGTGGTACATCCAACTCCTTTTGAAGTTGATATATTTGCAACTTTGACTCTTGAAGATCCTTTTGGGTTCTCTCCAAAGAAACATATGCAACCTACCAATCATGTTATCTCCTAAATAAATTAATTTTCAATAGGTCAAACTCAGACAATTTATTTTTGCATAGTGATGAAGATTTCAGGGCATAGTATGAAAGATGTTTGGGTGATTAACAAAGTTGGAATATATGGTGTTTTGTTTTTCAAGAAATTTGAAAGTTTTAGCTTTTGCTAGCTTAGGAAAACTTTCCAACAATTCATTAGCCACTGAAAAGCCCGACTTTCGGCAGCTAACAGTTCCGACTCAGGACCATGTTAACCACCAAAAGCCTGTTGATCACGTTTTTAATAAAATTTTGGCAATGAGAATTTCGATGGCTTAGGAGAACGTACCAAGGGTTCATTAGCCCCCAAAAATCCTAGCTTTCGGCAGCTTTCGAATTAAACCCTAGATTCTCTTAACCATCGAAATTGGCGTTTTACTATGAAAAGGAATCATTGTAAAACGGTGATTCTGAGAAACTAGGAAATCATTTTGCAAACCGTTCGGAGGTTTTTTTTTCTAACATGTCAGAAAACAATAACCTCTCTCAGTTTTCCTACAGGTATTGCATATTGGGAGAATTGAATCCATCTTTGATCCCTAATTTTCGGATCTCAGAATTTTCCTGTTTTACACATGTTTTTGAAATACATATCTCGAGAAAAGGAAAATGGTTTTCAAACAAGTGAAAGAGGTTTTTGCTCACAACAAACCAATATACAAAAACCTCTTTTTTTTATACACATGTGCCACATATTTGAAGGAACAAATCCATCTCTGAGCCCTAGTTTTTAGCGGTTTAGCCAAATTTTTAGGGCAAAAGATGACCTGTCAGTCCTCCATGTGGAATTTTCTACCTCATCTATCAGTCCATGAATATTTGCTGCAGATGTAGAAGCATTTTTAGCACTAGACAAAAACATACTCAACCTACCTTACTCAGACTCTCAAGATCAAGAAGAACAGGAAGTTGGAAACTCTAGCAGAAGTGGCAATAAACATCTTTAGCCCAGAAGTAGCCTGTGAGACTACTGCCAATCCAAACCCTAGGCATGCTACAGAGAAATCAAAGGGACAACAACAAAATCTCTAAAACAACAAGGCAAAGAATCCAAACCCTAAATCTCAAGCACACCTTGCACTTTAAACCCTAGCAGAGGCAGCAACAAGTTTTCAGGATCCTGAGGCAGATCATGATGCTGCTGCTCTGTCAAACCCTATGCAAATGGAAGAAATATCGGAAGGAAAAGGGTAAAAGCTATAAAAGGTTGATTTAAAGGATACTAATTTTTTTTGCAAAAAGCAGAGCTTTTGGTGGCTTAGGCAAACGCAACAGCTGTTCATTAGCCACCGAAAGTAGAGCTTTCGGCAACTAACAGACCCAAAATTATGCTTTCTTAACCACCGAAAGGAAAAAAGGGTACATAAAGATATTTTGACACACATAACCAGTTTTGGCGAATACAACTACCTCAGGGATGAATTATAAAGCTGAAAATTGATGAAAAGTACCAGTGGAGGGGGTCTATTCCAGTTTTGAGGGTGCGATCAAGGAGAAATGGGTCACAAACCCTACTTGTTTTTTACCAACCGTGGCTTATCTATCTGATAACAGGTTACAACTCTACTTCAGTAATCAATGTGATTATCAAAGAGTTCAATGAGTGAACAAGTGTTAGAGTTAAATAGATTAGTACTTAAAATTAGGGTTTTTGACCTAATTTTGTAAAAAACATTTATTTTATCTATTTTTAGTAAATCAGATCCAACTTTTTAGGATCTGAATATTTTTGTAAATGCTATAAAGCCTAAGACATATGTTGAAGCAAGGGTTCGACTTCGGGGACCTGTAGACCATTATCATACCAAGCTTCTCATGTTATTCACGACCTAATATAAGCTCTTTTGCTATTATATGTTTAGCTTCCATATCTTTTATGTTCTGTGCTTGTGCTTGAATGTCTTATTCAGGTTTATTCATGTTATTTAATGTCTGATGGATGTCACCTTATCTGTATGTTGATGAGCTTAATTATAAGTACTTTTCGTCATTGTGATTAGCCATTTATGTGTAATTGCTTTATATATAAATCTGCCAGCACAGTGACTTCTCCATCTTTTCACCCTATTATCAAACCTCTGAACATTGGTAGTTAGAAGCCTTATCTTTTGATTGAGTTTTATGCATGTCTTGAGTGTGTGAGGTCCTTTAGGTCATCTGACTTGATCCATTTAGAAAAACCATAAAAATATTTAAGTTACTAGGCATCCTCAAGCTACAACCTAGAGGAGTTTCCTGGAGTGATAAAAAATTGGCGCCATTACCGGGGAGAGGAGATTGAAGCTCAGCTTCCCTGGGAGACGACATAGATCCTACTTTGATGATAGACAAAGTCTGAACACTATTCTGGTTGCAATAATCTATCTGGTGACTCCATTGGAATAAGGTGGTTTCAAGAAGACCAAGTACCAGAGCAAACCCTGAAGGGCCACCAGTAACACCTATTTCATATCTAGAAGATATTCTAAGAAGAGCTTGGGTTTCACTAAGACAGACCTCCAGAGCTGCAAGGGGAGCTGCATCAGGTATTTCCAGAGGTATTTCTGATGTTATATCAAATAGACCTCCATTTCAATCTTCTTATGTTGAAGCATGTAGTTCTCAGAAGTTTATAAGTAAATCAGAAAATTGTAGGGTTGAGGAATCTTCAAGCACTGCCGCTTATGAAGATCTCATCCCTGGTGACTCCATTGAAGAACTGTGGCTCCGAGAAGGGCTCATACCAGAGAAAATCAAGAGAGGCCACCAGCAACACTTGTTGCAGACCCAGAGAAGATCATCAAAAGAGAAAGAGATCTACAAAGGCAAACTTCCAGGGAAACAAGGACATCTAGATTAGATTTGTTTGTAGAGGGAGAAGAAAACCTAGCCCTACTGCTAGGGAAGATTTACAAAGACTTATATTTCCCTAATCAATCTGAATTTAATAAATCTCCACTAGGGAGGACTCGGTTGATAAAGATGAAGAAGCTGAATTCAAAATCCAGGTACCAGTTCATCAGTTTACTTTAAGAACTGCTGTTATTTTTTATCAGCTCCTTTATACTTTTCCCTTCACATGTTAAAAGAATTATCCTATGTTTTATATATTCTGAAGATTATCAACCATATTTTATAAATCCATCTTTAGAAGAATATTTGCAGCCTTCTTGTATTGTAGAAGGTGAATCAGTCTTTGTGTCTCAGGTCATTTATAAAAATGACCTCTGTATCCAAATTCCTTCTAAATCTGATCAGCCATGTAACCTTGAAGAAACCAAAACTGATTCAAAGCCTATGTAGAGCTCAACACTCGTTGCCATAAACTTTGAAACTTGTCAGCAGATTGTTATCCCTCATGATCAGCCCACAACCTTTCAAATCAAAATCAGGAGGAAGATGTTTAAGCCATTAAAACTGCCCTCTCGTCTTCATCCTTATCCTCTTGAATGTTATGAATATCTCCCTTCGTTTTTTGGAGAGAATCAAGCTTCGGCTGAAAGGCACTTGGAATCTTTCGAAGATTTTATTGACCGTTTTCAGATTGTTCATGAGGATGTAATCATGAGATTTTTCTCTAGATCGTTGATTAGAGATGATGCTATATGGTTCAATAGTTTAAGAGCTGACTCCATTGGCTCTTGGATAGAATTCAATGATGCATTTTGAAGCATTGGGGTGAGAACAAATCTCTTGATTTGTATCTCTTTGATTTCTATGCTTTGAAGAGAGAGGAAGATAAAACTTTGCCTATCTTCAATCGAAGATTCTACAACACTTATCATGATATGCCTTTGGAGATCTGGCCCACAGAGACAGCTGCCATGATATATTATGTGATGGGACTACATTCAAAACTTGCCCTTCTTCTGCTAGAAAGGAAATCTTCATCATTAAGCATTCTATTTGAAGATGCTTTAGAGGTGGAGGAAAACATTTATGCTTGAAGGAGAATCCCAGAGCAGTTTGATTTTGAAAACCATCATCTACCTGAGCCAGATAAACATCAGTATGATACAGATTTTGAACAGGAAGATTATGAGTCTGAAGCAGAACAATAGTAAGCATGTGAGCTCCTTTCAGATTTAGAATCAGATTCTTCAGTGTTTGCAAAGTACTCCCAAGACAGGTATGAATCTGGACTTTATGACCAGTTTGCAAACCAGGATGAGTCTATGATAACTGATGATTGTATAGACAATTATATTTTTTCAACTAATCTTTATTCGTATGATGTAAACCCTGTTTTATCATCCTATTGTGAGCACTATTCTCAAAAGAAAATTTTAATGATTGATGATCAAGATCTGATCATAAGAGAACAAGAAGGTTCAAATCAGCTGTTGAGCTTGCATTTTGATCCGACAAAGGTTGAGCAGTCCACATTCAACATTGACATCAGTGAAGGAAAAGATCAGCAGCATAAAAAGGTATTTCCTATTGGCTTTTATGACCCTGTTTCTGACTATCTGGAACTTATGAGCAGCATAGATATCAAAATATTTTTGTCAGATGATAGTTGGTTCTGTCACCCTTTGAAACTACATTGCTGCATGCTAGGGTTTCATTTATTTTTGGGGTCAAGATCAAGTATAAGTTCAGCAGATCAACTTTTAACATGGTTTCATTGGAAGCATGATGTCACTTGATAAGAAGACTCTACTGATTAGAATTAGGAGTAGGAATAGATAGGAAAATAAGCTCTTAATATGAGCAGTTGTGTCATTTTCAGTTGTTGTCATTGTTGGAGCAGGGCCCCGCAGCTACAGGAAAAGCTGCTATTTTTGGTAGGAGATGGACAATTTTTGGAGGAAAGACAATTTCAGCGAAGCGTACAAGGAAAGTCAAAGGAAACAGTACCTGAAGCGGCTGAGAAGAGAGCTCAACCACTACATTTAAGGTAGCAGCGACGACAAGAGGGCTTAGCTACCCTCATAAATGGAAAAGGAGCAATGGGCCGAGGTATTAAAGACAAAGGACAGGAGGGGAGAAACCGAGAAAGTGGTTCCCATACCCACGATCAGCACCGAAAATCGTGGAAGACTGCAGGAAGTTGCAGTGTGACCAGTAAGTGGCAGTTCAAAGTACAGATAGGCCGACTGTCATAGTTAGGGTTTTTGGGTTACTGTTGGGATAGGCCCACAGTGTTGTATCATGGTGAGACCTTTGGGCCACCTATTTAAGCATGTATTTTGTATTATGAAAGGTTAGCTAGTTGGTCAAGGTTAGCTAGTTAGGTTGTTACTAGTTGTCATCAGTATTGTAAGACATTGAGAAAGAGTTGAGCTCTGGTTCTGTTATTAAGTCTGTAGTTATCTTAGTGTAACCAATGGTCGACTCCTTGAGCATGAATGTAACAATCCGCAGGGATTGAGAGAGAGAGAGAGGAAGGAGATATTGTAAGAAGAAAGCTTTATATGAAGAGAAGAGATCTAAGAGAGAAGGGCTCCCAGCTATGTGCGTGGAGTTTCCCAGAAGATCTCAAGCTGCATAAGAGGTTGCAGCAGAACTGTGTGTTACTCTCTCAAGATATAATAAAACACAGTTCCTGTGGACGTAGCTTCCCCCCTTGGAAGTGAACCACATAAAATCCATGTGTTGTGTGACTGTTTCATGTGATTGTGCTTTACTTATTTGCTATCTGTTATCTGTTACATGAACTTTGCTTATCAGTTAATGAATGCATGTATGCTATCCTTCAGTTTACAGTAACATAGAAGGTTAAATGCAAGTTGAATGTGTCGAGTAATCTGTATATGAGTTTATTAGTGCTCGATTCAGTGATAGTGTTAAGTGACGTCTGTATATTTAGTTCAGCGAGTTGAGCGTAGTTGATGTTGAGTGTGTTAAACCATAGAATCTTAAGTGAAGTTGTTTAACACTCTGATGAAGGTTAACTGAGCTATTATACCCAGAGAGGAAGCCTCTGGACCTTGAGAGTTAATGAGCAGATTGAGTCTTACTGTAGGAAATATCACAGCGTAGAAAGACGATATCACACTGTCGGAGGAGTTGCGGTGTGAGATATCGCAGGTTAGGAGTTAGCCAGAAGAGAAAGCTTGCGCATCGTCCTAGAAGCTGCGATGCGATAAGAGCCAGTCCCATAGAAGAGTCCGCTAGGAAGAGAGAAACAACCCTTGCTGAGAAATCCTGCTGGTTAATTAGAGTCAGGAGGACCTAGGATGCTACAGAACCTGATTGAGGAAACCTGATTCTTCAACCACCCCATCTAGGATCACTTCGGGTGAGACTTCAGGCTGTTCTGTGGTCTGTCGCTGAAAGGGCCAGTGAGCTAGGGGTTTTGTTGGTACACCACAGTAAACCCGGGTCTGCACACAATAGCCAACAAATGGTTCCGTCACTAGTTTTGAACAAACTGAAGAGCTGATGTTTTGTTGGCATCCTACTAATGAAGAAATTAACCAGTGGGTTGAGTCTAAGGAGAGAGAATTTGCTGAGAAAGAAAACAAGAGTCCTAGGCTGAGTATAGAGGACTGGCTACAGAAACACATCTTCACATACCTGCATGAGATATTTTTTGCGACCTATGAAAATGAGTTGTACGATTGGTTGTCAAAGTTGAATGATAAGCATGTATTCAAGAAGAAAAGGAACATTGTATGGACACCAGAGCTAATTCACACTGTGAAGAGCGTAGATAATCCCATTTCATGGGAAGTAGACTTCTGGCTTGTGAGTTTGCTGGAAGGTTTCATTACAAAGTTTGCAGTTGATCAAAGAAAGAGTTTCAGCGAAGCAGAAATGTACTTCTTCAAAGGATATCGCGGTCAGTACCTAAACTATTTAAATCTGTCCCTTAAGATGTTATTATATGAAAGAGGAGTACTGGATATATTTTTAGATGAATAAGTTAAGTAAGTGTAATGTCACAAGAGTATGAGAGTGATTTTCAAGAAATTGGATGTACACGTAGCGGTAAGAAATATAAAGTAGATTTCAGATCTTCCTTCGTTGAAGACAGTTCAGACAGTACTAGAGAACAGATTCAAAGTAATAGAGAAAGACCAATAAGGGGTATCCCTTACCACCCTTATACCCCACAGAAACCGACCGAGACTCAGAATAATCCCACAGGAACTCCATCTAGTAGCTCACACATAGTACATACTACCTCTACACCACCTATATTTACACCGCCAAGTGGTAGTAATACATCAAATTAGAATCCACCATGTAGAAACAGAATGGGGGATGACATGAAATTACCTACCTTTAGGGGTACAGGGGAAGAAGACCTAGAACAACATTGGTTCCTATGTGAAGTTGTATGGACCATTAAACAGATCCAGGATGACAATACTAAGCTTGTCCAGTTGGCCACTACACTTAGAGAAAGAGATTTAACATGGTATATGAAGTATACATCAGTGTAGAACAGAACACTCGTAGAGGTCAGGACCGCAATGATTAAGGAATTTAAGAAACCCAAGTCTGAGTCACAATGTATCACAGAACTTAAATACATTAAACAATTACCCACAGAGTTAGTATGGGATTTCGATCAGAAGTTTAAAGCTCTTATAGACCAAGTTAGCTTTGAGTTTGCGTCGGAGCAACATAAGGAATGGTTCATCACATCATTGCTCCCTCATATCAGACTTCCACTAATGCAACAGAAACTCCATACGCAAGATGATGCATTGGATATGACAATGAAACTAGAGGCTTCACCTTTAGCTGAGACTAGTGCAGGTATGACAAACTTACATAATCAGTTAGCCAATCTCACTTTACAGCTACATGAGATTAAGAAAGGAAAATAGGTTGAACAAGAATTATGGTGTACAAAGTGTAAAGGACATGGCCATACTAAAGATAACTGTCCAGTATTTGTTGAGTATCTAGCAAGTGGGGCTCCTAACCCCTTAGTACAGAATCAAGGGCCATGGTGTGAAATCTGTAGAACAAGAGGACATAGACCACATGAATGCCCTTTACTTCAGAAGTATGTACAAACTCCTAAGAATTTATACTGTAACTTCTGTAATTCAGTAGGACATGATGAAAATAATTGCAGAGCTTATGATCTCATGATAGAGAGAAAACATGACTTCTATAGAGTCCAATCAGAGACATCAGGACCAGTAGCAGGACCACAGCATGAACCGGCTCATGATGGCCATGGTGGAGGATTCAGAGGACGAGGCTGTGGTGGAGGCTTTGGCCGTGGCCATGGACCAATTGTTTGTTACAACTGTGGAGCCATAGTACATTATGCTAGGGATTGTCAGAACCCTACTACGACATGTAAGTATTGCAAGTACTATGATCATACTATAGAAGAATGTCCTATTTTGATAGCCAAGATTAAGGATCCTAAGCCAGCATTAAACCAGAATATTCAGCTTATTGCTGCTGAGCAGAAAGAACCAGAACCAAGAGTCAATATTGTGACTCGCAGCGGTGCTTCTACTAGTAGGACATCGCAGGATGCCGAAAAGAACACAGGTCCGAAGTGGGTGCACAAAGCCACCGATAAACCTACACCACTTGACCTGCAGAAGAACAAAGAAACATTTCAGCAAGCTAAAACTTTCTTTACTGACCCTACACCATCAGGATCACAGGTATTGCCTCGTAGGGGTGTACTGCAGCAGAAACCTTGTGGCGTTAGTCCTGTGCAGATATCATAGGCTACCACATCTGGAAGGTGCGAAGAGGATGAGTTGACAGGAAGTGTACAATCCTTCCTATGGAGCTGCTTGAAACTCGTAAGAAATGAGAAATCCATAGGAGAGATTCAATGCATCATGGATTAGTATCAGCAGTCTTCTTTCGTGAGCAGTACGCAGCATGCTGTTCATAATATTATGGGCCATACAAGAACAGGAAGAGAAATGAGACTCACAGCACAAATTGGAGAGTTTGAAATGGATGAGGTAATCCTAGATTTAGGATCAAAGGTAAATGTTCTTACTAAGAAGACATGGGGACAGATGGGTAGCCCTAATTTAGACAGATCACCTATCCATATGTGATTAGCTAATCAGCAGAGGGTATCGCCACTGGGTCGATTACTGCAAGTACCAATTGATATTGATGGAGTTCACAGCTTTGCAAATTTTGAAGTCATAGAAATTATTGGCGATAGCAGATTGTATCTAGCTTTACTAGGTATTGATTGGGAAATTGATAACATGGCTGTTATCAATTTGAAGAAAAGACAAATGACCTTTGAGGATAAACAGATTCGAGTCATCACACCGTTGGATCCTTTTCAGGGTCCTCGATACATTGAACCTATTAGAGTAGAGGAAGAGGTGCGTAATATGGAGGACTTCTATCAGATGAATGCTAATAAAAGTGATTATATCAACCCCACTGCAGAAGGAAATATTAGTTGGCTATGCGATAGCTCATGCGCATCGGATTCGGATGTTGGTTTAGAAAATTGGTAGAATAGACTTTATGAAGTTTCAGCTCGCAGATGTGCATTTATGACTAAGTCACTACGATGGATTGGCACAGAGATTAAGGATATTCTGTCATTTGATGGCTTAGTAGATGTCAATGAATTTTTATAGCAGTTTGAGTAGGAAATCCCTCATGAGCAGAGGATGGAAGCTATTGAACTTGCAGTAAGAGCCACACCTGCAAGATGGTGGCATGCACATAAAGAACATATCGCATAATGGGATGATTTTAAGAGATTGATGGTGATCAGATTCTCTAATGACAAGGAGTGTTTCCAGCAGAAATATACAGGAGAAAGTGACCCCAGGTCACATATTAAGATTTGTGAATAGAATTGGTTGGACACTCCAGAGGATGAATGGGTTCACCTATTCATTCACACTTTAGACACAGTCCCAAGGAACTGGTACATTGAGACAGAGTTGCACAGAGGAACGATTACATGGCCAGTTATGATAGACAACTTTTTACTCACTTTCACTTTTGAATCTGAGTATCCAAGCATTAATCAAGCTTTAGAGATTACAAAGACTAAGATATTTGATGACTGTATCCTACCAGTGTATGCTTAGCCTAATTGGGCCATCCAGTTAGAACATGCGCTAGAGTGTTACAACTTCGCAGAAGAGCCAGGTGATGAGGATGAGAATCCTCACAGTATCAACATTCCAGAGTCAGAAGGGACTGGCGAAGTTGATGGACCAAAGCTAGAGATTCCAGCTGTCACAGAGCCTATTAAGATTAAAAAGATCAATATGATAGTATTCTATGAATACTATAGGCTGTTGAAGCGAGTCATCCAGGAGACACCGCGGATCAACAAAGAGACTGTTGACATGTTTCACAACCAGCTTGATTTCATTGCGGACAGCCATATAATCTATCTGAGGCCAAAAGGGTTTAGAAAGGATAACTGGGCTACTGGATTGTTCAGGATGACAGCGCAGGATGTAGAAGATGTCATCAAAGACTTTGATGAAGAGTGGAAGAAGGCATTAGAAGATGCCACAGCAGGAAATGTACCAACAAATACCACACCGATCGATCCATCAGACAAAGGGAATGATAAGGTGGGTTCCAAGAGGAAAGATGTAGTAGAAGTGCCACCAGCGGCACAAAAGAGGAAAAAATTCAAAGCCTCAAATCCAACTATAGAGACCGCACTAAAAGATGATGACTATGATCAAATCGCAGCAAGATTGAAGGAGGAGATGCGGGACTCATTTCAGGCGATGCAGACATCGCAGGATAAGCCGCAGAGCACGATAGATAAGCAGCTTCTCGAGTTGAAAGTGCTAACTGAGAAGAATGCCATGATGCAGACTCAGCCAGTCAAGGCGACAGTAGGAGAAAGCTCACAACAATCGATTTCCCGTGATGAAGTCTTTGTAAAGGATCGCATCAATACAGTGCTGATACAGCCAGGGAGCATCCGATTCCCTACTTCGATGATTGATGTGCAGATATAGGTTAGACACCCTGTCGAGGTTAATCTGGCACAATTCCCCGTTGATCAAATACAGATGATCCAACAACAGATAGCCGTAGAGCTCAGGGATAGAGAGCTTGCGACTTATAAGCAGAACACTCAGCTGAGACAACAGAATGCATAGCTCACCGCAGGCTTTCAGACAAAGGCGAAGGAGTTAATACAATATGAAGAAAGAGAACAGGATCTAAGTCAGGTCATGCAGAACATCGCATTGGAGTTACCCCAGTGTAACATAGAGTTTGCCTTGCCCCTAACGCAGAAAGTAAGAAGAATTGTAGACAGAACAAAGGCTTTGGAAGAGACAGTGGTCAAGATGGAGGAAGACCACAAGGCACAGATTGCTGAGCTTGAGGCTCGAGCACTGGGAACACCTGAGGCAGACAAGGAAGCAAGGGAATAGGCCTTTAGACTCACTTCAACGCAGATGAAGTGTCGCATAGATGATGTAGAGTCATTACTAGCTGATGCGACGAAGACATGGTCGGAGCTAGAAGAGCTCCTAGACAGACTGGAATTGTAGCAGAGCATCCAGAACATAGAGAATGCAACAGAAGAAATGAATGAAGAAGTCAAGAGCTTAGGAGCTCTTGCAAAGATGAAGAAGATGACAGAGATGAACCGTTTGCAACAGGAAGCATAGCGGTTACGAGAAAAATAAATACAATTCAATAACCTGCTTCAACCGTATCATGAACAAATCGCAGGATGGTTGATGCGGTTGAGCAGAAGGTCAAGGAGTTCACTACAAGCAAAAGTGAAATTGATAGCACAGAAGACCCCATGATTAGTCAAGTTATGCTTGAAGCAGCACAAGATTGTGTCAAAGCTATGGAAAAAGATGTCGCAGGACTCAGGCAGAGATTCGCAAGGACTTCGCAGGAAGCCAAGGAGAAGCTACAGCAAGAGAAGCCAACTATTAGTGGCTGGGGGACGAGCCATAAGTAAGTGTTAGGGGACTGTTGGAGCAGGGCCCCGCAGCTATAGGAAAAGCTGCTATTTTTGGTAGGAGATGGACAATTTTTGGAGGAAAGATAGTTTCAGCGAAGCGTACAAGGAAATTCAAAGGAAACAGTACCTGAAGCGGCTGAGAAGAGAGCTCAACCACTGCATTTAAGGCAGCAGCAATGACAGGAGGGATCAGCTACCCTCATAAATGGAAAAGGAGCAACATGCTGAGGTATTAAAGACAAAGGATAGAAGAGGAGCAACTGAGGAAGTGGCGCCCATACCCACGATCAACACTGGAAATCATGAAAGACTGCAGGAAGTTGCAGTGTGACCAGTAAGCGACAGTTCAAAGTATAGATAGGCCGACTGTCACAGTTAGAGTTTTTGGGTTATTGTTGGGATAGGCCCACAGTGTTGTATCACGACAAGACCTTCGGGCCACCTATTTAAGCATGTATTTTTTATTATGAAAGGTTAGCTAGTTGGTCAAGGTTAGCTAGTTAGGTTGTTACTAGTTGTCATCAGTATTGTACGACATTGAGAAAGAGTCGAGCTCTGGTTCTATTATTAAGTCTGTAGTTATCTTACTGTAACCAGTGGCCAACTACTTGAGCATGAATGTAACAATCCGTAGGGATTGAGAGAGAGAGAGAGGAAGAAGATATTGTAAGAAGAAAGATTTATAGGAAGAGAAGAGATCTAAGAGAGAAGGGTTCCCAGCTGTGTGCGTGGAGTTTCCCAGAAGATCTCAAGATGCATAAGAGGTTGCAGTGGAACTATGTGTTACTCTCTCAAGATATAATAAAACACATTTCCTGTGGACGTAGCTTCCCCCCCTGGAAGTGAACCACGTAAAATTCGTGTGTTGTGCGACTGTTTCATGTGATTGTGCTTTACTTATTTGCTATCTATTATCCGTTACATGAACTTTTCTTATCAGTTAATGAATGTATGTATTCTATCCTTTAGTTTACAGTAACATAGAAGGTTGAATGCAAGTTGAATGTGTCAAGTATTCTGTATATGAGTTTATCAGTGCTTGAATTCAAGGACAGTGTTAAGTGACGTCTATATATTTAGTTCAGAAAGTTGAGCATAGTTGATGTTGAGTGTGTTAAATCATAGAAGCTTAAGTGAAGTTGTTTAACACTCTCATGAAGGTTAACTGAGCTATTATACCCAGAGAGGAAGCCTCTGGACCTTGAGAGTTGATGAGCAGAATGAGTCTTAATGTAGGAAATATCACAGTGTATAAAGGCGATATCGCAGTGTTAGAGGAGCTGCAGTGTGAGATATCCTAGGTTAGGAGTTAGCCAGAAGAGAAAGCTTGCGCATCGTCCTAGAAGTTGCGATGTGATAAGAGCCAGTCCCATAGAAGAGTCAGCTAGGAAGAGAGAAACAACCCTTGCTGAGAAATCTTGCTGGTTAATTAGAGTCAGGAGGACCTAGCATGCTACAGAACCTGGTTGAGGAAACCTGATTCTTCAACCACCCCATCTAGGATCACTTCGGGCGAGACTTCAGGCCGTTCTGCGGTCTGTCGCCGAAAGGGCCAGTGAGCTAGGGATTTTTTTGGTACACCACAGTAAACCCATGTCTTCACACAATAACCAACAATCATGAATAAGCAAAGTGAGCTACAGGCAAGTTGCACTGGATCAGTTATAAAAAGACAAATGACTCCATGCCCAATGGAACACTAGAAGATAGCTTTAATCCTTATTTTTTCAGGAAAGGAATTTTGGTCTAGGGTTCTTGGGACCTCATAGGGAGGTTCCCATCCTTGAGTAGGAGCCGGATGTTATCTCCTAAATAAATTAATTTTCAATAGGTCAAACTTAGACAATTTATTTTTGCATAGTGATAAAGATTTCAGGGCATAATATGAAAGATGTTTGGGTGATTAATAAAGTTGGAACATTTGGTGTTCTAAAATTCAAGAAATTTGAAAGTTTTATCTTTCACTGGATTAGGTGAACTTTCCAATAGTTCATTAGCCACCGGAAAGCCTAACTTTTGGCAGCTAACATTTTCGGCTCAGGACCACGTTAACCGCCGAAAGCCTGTTGATCACGTTTTTAATAAAATTTTGGAAAGGAGACTTTTAGTGGATTATAAGAACATACCAACAATTCATTACCACCAAAAATACTCGCTTTCAGCAACTTGCGAATTAAACCCTAGATTCTCTTAACCACCAAAATTGGTGTTTTACTATGGAAAGGAATCATTTTAAAACAATGATTCTGAGCGATTGAGGAAACATTTTGAAAAACGATCAGAGGTTTTTGTTCCTGACATGTCAATTAACAATAACCTCTCTCATTTTTCCTACAGGTATTTCATATTGGGAGAATCAAATCCATCTCTGAGCCCTAATTTTTGAATCTCAGAATTTCCTTGTTTTACACATGTTTTTGAAATACATATCTCAGGAAAAGGAAAATGATTTTCAAAAAAGAGAGAGAGGTTTTTTCTCAAAACAAACCAATATAAAAAACCATTTTTTTTATACAAAGGTGTCACATATTTGAAGGACCAAATCCATCTTTGAGCCCCAGTTTTCAGCGATTTAGCTAAATTTTTAGGGCAAAAGATGACCTATCAGTCGTCCAGGTGGCATTTTCCACCTCATCTATCAGTCCATGAAGATTTTCTACAGATGTAGAAGAAGTTTCAGCACCATATAGAAACATACTCAACCTACCTTACTCAGACTTTGAATATCAAGAAGAACAGGAAGTTGGAAACCCTAGCAGAAGTGGCAATAAGCATCTTTAGCCCAGAAGCAACTTGTGAGACTACTGCCAATCCAAACCCTAGGAAGGCTACAGATAAATCAAAGGGACAACACCAAAACATATAAAACAACAAGGCAAAGAATCCAAACCCTAAATCTCAAGCACACCTTGCGCTTGAAACCCTAGCAGTGGCAGCAGCAAGTTTTTCACGATCCTCAGGCAGCCCATGATGCTGCTGCTCTGTCAAACCCTATGCAAATGGAAGAAATACCGGAAGGACATAGGTAAAAGCTGTAAAGGTTGATTTAAAGGATAATAATTTTTTTTGCAGAAAACAGAGCTTTCGGTGGCTTAGTCGAACGGAGCAGTTGTTCATTAGCCACCGAAAGCAGAGCTTTTGGCAGCTAAGAGACCCAGTGTCACATGCCCCAATTTTGCAAAAAAAAACAATATTATCTTATTTGATTTTTATTAAGGACAATATGTTAAATTTTATTCTAAGTTGTAAGTGATAACTCAGCAGATTCAAGGATATTTAATGTAATTGAGAATATTTTAATTATAAATAAATAAAGGTGGAGACAACAGCTTAGGAGAGCTGTTAAAAACGTGTTTACTAGTCAAATTGGTGGAGGAGACTGGGTGGAGAGAAAACAAACATGTGGCAGCATCCTCAAACCACTTCCAACTATTGCAGGTGGCAACCTCCCTACATTTGGGGTCATGATTCCCCAAGAAATTGGAATCAAAGCAGGTGGCTCAATTAATGACAACTGACCCAAAAGACCTAGGCAATCTTTATAAAAATTCGCATTGAAGAGAGCTGAGGCTGCTCATTCTAGAGAAGTGATCATTCAGGTGAATGTACTTCAGAGAAATTCAATGGAAGGGAATTGTGGAAAGAGTTTGAGGGGATAAATGCTAACTAATCTAGCGCAGCTTTTCAGCTGAAGGATCTTACTGCTAAGTGCATAGTGTGTAACTGAGTCATTGGACTAGTCTATTGTTTGCATGCTCCACCAGTTCTCAGCCAAGAAGACCAGGAACAGGCTCGGGGGTCCTGAGGAAGCGTTGGTTGAGCACTCCCCAGAAGTTGGTAGGGAGGAACGACCTCCTAATGTTGTTGTTGTCTATCCTAATCAGGTTCTACATTATTTTGTTTTACTATGTTAGATAGTTAAATTTGAATCTAACTATTAAATGAATGTTAAATAATAGTTGTAAAATGTTAGAGTTAGAAATATTTTAGATTACTGAAGAAATGAATCTGAAATAGTAATGTGTTAAGATGGAGAGTAATTATAATATGTGTTTTTCCACGCTTGGAAGCACCAGTCCGTACTCCAGCACAGACAGAGTATTTAAAGTAGATGAAGAAAATGATAAGAGAAGAAATTGATTAGATGTGGTTCTCCATTTCATAATAGCAGAGTAATTTATTTCAGTATGTAGGTTATTGTCAAAAGAACAATAATCTGATTATCTCTGTTATTGTTTTTACAAGCTTATTTATGCAAATATACTGGAAAAGAAATAACAGTAATCTAGTACAGGTAGAAGGATTATTACGTTAAGAAAATACCCTAGTAGATAAGATGTTGTGCTTACATACAGTAGATTATTCTTTATTTTTATTCAAGTTAAAATATGCTGGAGGTTAAACTGTGTTACATTATAGATACATTCCTTTGTAGATAATTAGTATCTATTTACAAAATAGTAGAAATATCACAGTCAAGCTACTTTGTTATATTCAGCTAAATAGAGAAATAAACTACAAATACTTAGTTTTATTTACTAATAATATCAACTAATCTAAGACTAACAAATACCATAAACCAAGTAGAGATATATTAAAGTATTCAAAATATAAAGAACAAACTAAACTAAGTTATAGAATCTATGTTTTTACTTTTCAAAGGAACTCTGAGTAAATTCAACCTGTCAGCTTAAGTAAATAAAACAAAAGAATATGATATAAATAAATATCCATCGAAGAACATAACTATTTTATATTTATCAAATAGGCTATACCTGTAAAGGTATTCTATAGGGTTGAAACCCTAAATTAAAATTATTCTTGTTTCAAATAAAAACAATTAAGCTATAATCCATTTGTTTGGATCATTATATCAATAAATAAATTTAAACTATTGTAGACTGGTTACAGTCCTTATAACAAATATATAAATAGACACAAATTTAAGAAATACCAATATACACTGGTAATATTATTAACATAAAACAAGATTTTACAAGAATAGAACCTATTTAAATAAATTAAAAGAATTTATCTTGTATTTTCGAGCCAACAAATAAATATTACGAATTACTCTATGACGGAGTTAGAGTTACAGTCTTAAATAAATAACCATATCGTATACACAAAATATAATAAATAGTAAATTTCTTTATTCACAGTTGAATAGGGTAAAAACCCTAGTTACACAAAGTCACAAACAATTTTACTACAAAAACGAGTCTAAGCTCGAAGATAAACTATTAAAAACTATTGCAACATTGACAGGCCGTAAGGCTAGAAATTAAAACTATTTACAACACCCAGCTCACGGCCAGAACCACCCATCGACTTAGCGAGGGTTTGAGACATAATAAAACCAACAATAACTTTTAAAAATAAACTGCATAGCTAATGGCGAAGCTGGATAAGCTTCCAAGCTCAGGGTTACACCATCGACAATCCTGTTACAAGCAGGGCAAGAACCCAAACATTGAACACAGGGCTACCGAATTAGAGCCATGGCATTCAAAGACAACCAGCTTTGTTTTCTTCACGATTTGCAAGTGGAGTCTCGAGTTCCTGCAAGGAGTATACAATACATAGTGTTATTTATGAAACTCTTAAAATATTGGAAACCCTACTGTAAAAATAACAATGCTGTAAATATTCTATGTTGAAAATAACACTAAATAATTACCTTAAATAAGAATGGAAAACAATCTAGCAGAGAGACTGTCACTAGCTGCAAACTCCTCATACAAATCTCCAAACCCTGCAACGATGGAGAAACACAATCCAATAGCAAGTAAAGCCTAGATTATCACCACAGTGATAGGCCATGGGAAATCAAAATGGAGCTTTAGATAGGCCGCAAGCAAGTGCAAAACAAAACCAATAACCTCTCGCAGGATAAAAACCCATAGGAAAGGAGTTTGGCAATAAGACTCAGCACTGAATACTACAACAACATTAACTCAAAACTCAGAGCAAACTCGAACAAGAAAGAACCCACGGCCGCCATGAAAATTTTGCAGAGCATCCCAAAGGCCAGCGTGAACTGCGGAGGAAGAATAGCAAAGGGTTAGGGTTGTGCTAGTTTTATATCTCCAATACATGAACAAGAAGTGACCATGTGCCCTCAATAATTCAAACCATGCATGGGTCGAGTTCTATAGTTCACCTACGATCAATAATTCCAATTATTTAAACAATGATTTAATATCAACTTTGCATAAGCTATGATGTTTGCATATATAAACATCCCATCGATAATCATATATCAAATTATCATAATGTTGGTAGCACGATATGGGAGTTTTGTTAAACCATAATTTATCAACATCGACCCTAGCAAAATGTAGTAACCATTTGATGTATGGAAAAATACAAAGTTGAATTGTTTAAAACCTTCAGACTAACTATAGATTTTTATGTTTATAAACATTTTGAATATTGCATGTTTATAAACCTTTTGAAATCAACAATACGAATGGTATTAAATTATAAAGTTGGATATCTTAGTAAAAGAATACATTCATGAATTCTTTTACAAAGTTCAATTGGATCTAGACTTTAATAAACACTAGTTGCATCTCAACATGTAAATTGCTAGTAATTTACCATGAATATTTATTTGGTAAGATAATTTTGTGAGTATACAAGATAACTTGTACTTAGCATAGGATAGAATGTTGATCATTATGGAAATATCTCCCTTGAAAGCTGTTATAGATGGTAACTTAATATAAGAAAGCGTTATAGTAATAATAAAAATTACAATGGAATAACCTTACTCAAGTCTATAATCATTGAGAACAACATTGATTGACTTAGGTTTAAGAAGTGAAGACAAACATTACTCCATGTGAACGATGCCGTGATTTTACACTATTCAAGCTTATATTATCAAGGAGTTTTACGGGCAATAAGTTTCCCTACAGAATGTAAATATCAATCAGCTTGGTACTCAAGTAAATAATATGATAATGTATATGATACAATAGTACATGCAGTACGACTTTGACGAGGAAGCTAATAACCGGTTAAATAAGCAACTGATTTGTACATATAAGTAATAGGTTGATACTTACTATACTAGTAAGTTAAAAAGGAAATCAAATTTTATATTCTAATGAGAATCTTACTATCAGTATTGATAGAAGCTCTTCCAAGTATAAAATTGAATAGTACAATAAGTATAACAATTGCAAGATAAGCATGATAAAATAGAATTTAACATGCGACAAAGAATACAAGCTTAGAGTCATAGTAAGTATCGTTGGTGTTGCTAAGTTTGATAAAGAAAGAAACCATTTTATTTGAACTTTGCTTACAAGAAAAATTGGAGAAAACCAACTACTTTACCTCATTGAATTTGCTCGGAATTTATCAGCTTATTTACTAAGCATATTAATTGCAAATAGAAACACTTCTTGATACTCTATGAATTTAAAACATCTACTTGTTCGAGCATACTTGTAAACCTGTAAGAACTAGTAATGTTTTTGCATTGGCATAAATGCTAAGTAAGCCCAGGATTCAAAGTTAGATTCCACCTACTTGCCATAAAGTAGACTCATTAGTAAGCTGAAAGAAAACTGTATGCAAATACATATTCCTTATGTTACGAAAAGGAAAGTGCTTAGTTAAAATAATTTAAAAATGTGTAATACTAATCTTTAGACTGTTTCATTTTCCGCTAACCATTAGCTGTTAGTAAACCGAATATTCAACATTTTATGTTATCTCAAAATTTTAATTTTTTGTGAAAATTTGGGGTTTTGACATGTGGTATCAGATCATAAGGTTCAAACACTAGGCCTTGATGAATCCCAACTAGCTTTTATGAAACAGTGATTTGAATTATTATGCTGATGTATTTTATTTTAAATGTTATTCAACAGAGAAATTGTTTCTGAAATTTAACAAATAGGTATGGAAAGGCTAGAGGAATATGCAGAGGATGAATCTCCATTTACTGAACCAGAAAACTTACCAAGAGACCCTATACCAGAATATTTAACCACCAATTCCTCAGAACTATTACAAACAATAAAAGACCTAAAATCTTGAATGGAATCTGTAAAACGAGAGAATGAAATGATTCTGAGGGCTCAGGAGGAGCTGAATCAGATCCTAATAGAAAGGTATCAAACTGAGGGTAGGGGTAGAAGAATTGAATTAGAAGATACAAGTCACCAACATAAATTTAAAAAGATGAAACATAGTAAAAATGAAAGCAGATCATCGTCAGAGGTGTTTGGTGAACAACATAATTTGCATTCTACTAGTGATAGTAGTGATGACAATCATTATACTAAAAAGAGGAAATACAAACCTTATGAGGAAATTTCTAGGGAATTCAAAAAGATAAAACCACCAACATTTAATGGAGAGACTGAGAAGGGGGTAAAGCGGAATCCTGGTTATTTGGGATGAAGAAGTACTTCCAGATATATAACTATTCTAACCAATTAAAGGCTAGAATGGCTATCTACAATCTCTTAGGAAAGGATGACATTTGGTGGCAGGACTTGAAGAGAGTTAAGGGAATAAAAGAGAAGAATGTAAATTGGAGTATCTTCAAGAGGTACTTTAAAAATAAATTTTTGTTTGAGCAATACTATGAAGAGAGAGCAAAATAATTTTATGAGATTTAATTAGGATCAATGACAATGAAAGATCTAAATAACAAGTTTTTAAGTCTGCTTAGTTATGTGCCATACCTTGTAGATGAGAAACCAAAGGTACAATGATTCATCAGCTATCTACCTTACCACATTAAGGACATGATTGAGTATGACAATCCAAAGGCTTTGGAAGAAGCAATGAGGAAAGCCAACTTCTGTTATGAACAGAATCAGAAGAAGGAAAGCATGGCCAACTGGAAGGCCAAGAAGAATAATAACCAGTATGATCAAAATAAGAAATATTTTGTGCCCAACAGAAATTCTAAGAACAATAAGACCATAAATTTTCCTAACAAGAATTTCCAAGGGAATAAGAATAATTCACTAGGCAATCAGAATAATTCCTAGGGTAAAGAATTTTCTAATAACCATGGTAGTTACACCAAGAAATTTGAACTCAAAGAACCTATAAAGTGCTGGGAGTGTAATGGCCCACACTATGCTTCAGTCTGTTCTAATTGGAAAAAGACTATCAGTAATATTCATACCATACAGAAGGAAATGACTATCGGAGAATTAGTGAGGACTATGCCCAGAATCAATGCAGCCTTGGAGAATCGACAAGTAGAATATCAAACTTCCATGGTGGAAGTAGAAGGTATGATAAATCAAACCCCTATAACTATTTTAATTGATCCAGGAGCTAGTCTCAGTTATATTGCACCTAAAATGGTAGAAAAATGTAAGTTACCTGTTGAAAATTTTGAAAATTCTTGGTTAGTTCAGTTAGCCACTGGTGCTAAAAGGAAGTTAACTTGTTTTGTAAAAGAATGTGCAGTAGTTATGGATAATTTTGAAACTGTTGTGAAGCTTAATTTATTACCTCTTGGTTCTTATGATTTATTCATCGGTATGGATTGGTTAGAACAACATAGGGTGATTTTAAATTGTTATGATAAAACCTTTACATGTATAAACAGTGATGGAAAACCAGTAAGTGTAAAAGGAATCCCTAGAAAAACCACCATAAGGAAGATTTCTGCTCTGCAGCTTAAGAGAGCTATTAGGAAGGTTTGTAAAGCTTATACAGTAACGATAACTAATGAGGAGAATCTAAATAAGACATATAAACTAAAATTGGAGGACATACCAGTTTTAAGAGAGTATGCTGATGTATTTCCTGAAGAAATTATGGGACTACCTCCGAAAAAGAAATTAGACTTTACCATTGAGCTGGTACCTGGTGCAGTACCTAGCTCAAAGGACCCTTATCGACTGAACATACTTGAACTTAATGAATTAAAGTCTCAATTAAAAGAACTTATTGATAAAAAGTATATTTGACCTAGTGTGTCTCCTTGAGGGGCACCTGTCATCTTTGTTAAGAAAAAAGACGAAACTATGCAACTTTGAATAGATTACTATCAGTTGAATAAGATGACCATTAAAAATTGATACCCATTGCCCCACATAGATGATCTGTTTGATCAACTACGTGGAGCCATAGTGTTTTCAAAAATAGATTTAGGGTCTGGATATCATCAAGTTAGAATTAAAGATGAAGACATCTTTAAAACAACTTTTAGAACTCGATATGGCCATTAGATTTTGTCGTTATGCCATTCGGGATTACTAATGCCCTATCTATTTTTATGTGTTTAATGAACAACGTTATGCATAAGTATCTAGATAAGTTTGTAGTTGTGTTCATCGACAATATTTTAATCTATTCACAAACTGAAGAAGAACATAAATAACATTTAAAAATTGTTTTGCAAGAGTTACGAGATCATCAACTCTTTGCAAAGTTTAGTCAATGTGATTTCTTCAAGGATAAGATTCAGTACTTAGGTCATGTGGTGACCAAGGAAGGGATTTCAGTAGATCTCGAAAAGATAAAGACGATTGAATATTGGTCGGTTCCTAAGGATGTAACTGATGTTCAATCTTTCATGGGAATTACTGGTTACTACCGGAGGTTCATTGAAGGTTTTTCGAGGATCGTGAATCCGATAACTTCTTTGCAGAAGAAAGGAAAGAAGTTTGATTGGAACCAAAAATGCAAGGAAAGCTTTAAAAAGTTAAAAAATTTATTAACCAGCACACCTATTTTAAGAATAGTTGATCCAAATAAAGAATTTGTAGTGTGCACTAACGCCTGCAATGATGGTTTAGGCGGTGTTCTGACTCAAGAGGGGCATGTTATTGCCTATGAGTCTAGAAAATAAAAAATTCATAAAAATAATTATGCAACTTATGATCTGGAATTAGCATCTATTATACATGCTCTAAAAATGTGGCGACATCACCTAATTGGCAGAAAATTTATTTTAATGACTGATAATAAATGATTAAAGTATCTATTAAATCAGCCTAATTTAAATGCCAAACAAGCTAAGTGGCTAGATTTTCTAAGTGAGTATGATTTTGAAATTCAACACATTAAAGGTAAAGAAAATAAAGTTGTTGATGCATTAAGTAGGAATGCAAGGCTGGATTTTGCAGCAGTTATTAGCACCTATATGATAGATTTGGATGAACATCTTAAAGTAGGAATATAACAAGATGAAATCTACCAAAATTTACAAGCTAAAACGAAAGAAAATCCAACAGAAAGCTTAAGTAAAGGGTATAGTTTGAATGCAAAAGAATTTTTACTATATAAAGATAGAATGTATGTACATAACGTACCTAAACTTAAATTGTTAATTTTGGATGAAATCCATAAAAATCCATACTCAAGCCATCCAGGCAATCAAAAGACTATAACTATGTTAAGAAAAGAATATTTTTGGCCAAATATGAAGACCAAATTAGCAGAATATATTGCTAGGTGTTTTGAATGTCAGCAGGTGAAAACTAAACATCAACACCTAGCTGGATTACTTCAGCCATTACCCATTCCTAGCTAGAAATGGGAGATAATTAGTCTCGATTTTGTTACTGGACTACCTAGAAATTAGAATTTAAATGATTCTATCATGGTAGTAGTTGATAAGTTAAGTAAAGTAGCTCACTTTATACCTGTTAAACCTACATATAAAGCTGCAAACATAGCTGATATCTTTCTAAAATAGTTTTTTCGACTGCATGGAATACCGAAAGTCATAATCTCATATAGAGATCCTAAATTTACAGGTAACTTTTGGAAATATCTATGTAAATGATTAAACACTACATTAAATTTTAGTACTTCGTTCCATCCTCAAACATAATAATAAACTAAAACAGTAAACCAAGTACTGGAAGATTTATTAAGAATGTATGTGAAAGACCAGCCAGGTAAATGGGAGGATTATTTGAATTTGGTAGAATTTTCTTACAATAATAATTATCAGGCATCATCCAGATTTAGTCCTTTCAAAATTTTGCATGGAAGGAAATGTAATACTCCTATCTCTCGGAGTAATCCAGTGGATAGATTAGCATTAGGTACTGAACTGTTAAAGGAAATGGAAGAAATTGTAAAGCAGGTGCAAGGTAATCTGAAAGTTGCACATGATTGACAGAAAATTCAAGCAGACCTTAAAAGAACTCCAAAAGAGTTTCAGGTAGGTGAACATGTGTTCCTCAAGGTGAGACCCAAAAAGAGCTCTCTGAGATTGGGGAGTTGTGCAAAACTAGCACCTCGATACTGTGGTCCATTTGAAATACTGTCTAGTATTGGACAAGTAGCTTATCAATTAGCATTACCACCAAATTTAAGAGTACATAATGTTTTTTCACATTTCTGTATAAAAGAAATATGTTCATGATGCTACTCATGTTGTTAACTGGAATGATGTACAGGTGGAACCAGAAGGAGATTTTCTGGTGGAACCGGACTGTATCCTCTGGCAGAGGGAGATTACACTTCAGAACCGCACAATTGGACAGGTGAAGGTGTAATGGAATCACCTTAGTCCAGAGGAAGCCACCTGGAAATTGGAAAGTAATATGTGAGAGGCATATCCAATTCTGTTCCAGGGGAATTCTGAGGATCAAGAATAAATAACATTGAGGACAATGTTATGTTCTAAGGGGGTGTGTATGTCACATGACCCAATTTTGCAAAAAAAACAATATTATCTTATTTGATTTTTATTAAGGACAATATGTTAAATTTTATGCTAAGTTGTAAGTGATGACTCAGCAGAGTCAAGGATATTTAATGTAATTCTGAATATTTTAATTATAAATAAATAAAGGTGGAGACAACAGCTTAGGAGAGCTGTTAAAAGAGTGTTTACTGGTCAAATTGGTGGATGAGACTGGGTGGAGAGCAAACAAACATGTGGTAGCATCCTCAAACCACTTCCAACTGTTGTAGGTGGAAACCTCCCTACATTGGGGTCATGATTCCCCACGAAAGTGGAATCAGAGTAGGTGGATTAATTAATGACAACTGACCCAAAAGACCTAGGCAATATTTATAAAAATTCCCATTGAATAGAGCTGAGGCTGCTCATTCTAGAGAAGTGATCATTCAGGTGAATGTACTTCAGAGAAATTCAATGGAAGGGAATTGTGGAAAGAGTTTGAGGGGATAACTGCTAAGTGATCTAGTGGAGCTTTTAAGCTGAAGGATCTTACTGCTGAGTGCAGAGTGTGTTATTTAGTCATCGGACTGGTCTATTGTTTGCATGCTCCACCAGTTCTCAGCCAAGAAGACTAGGAACATGCTCGAGGGTCTTGAGGAAGCGTTGTTTGAGTGCTCTCCAGGAGTTGGCAGGGAGGAATGGCCTCCTAACGCTGTTGTTGTCTATCCTAATAAGGTTCTACATTATTTGTTTTACTGTGTTAGATTGTTAAATCTAAATCTGATTGTTAAATGAATGTTAAATATTTAGTTGTAAAATGTTAGAGTTAGAAATCTTTTAGATTACTGAAGAAGTGAATCTGAAATAGTAATGTGTTAAGATGGAGAATAATTCTAATCTCTGTTTTTCCACGCCTGGAAGCACCAGGCCATACTCCAGCACAGACAAAGTATTTAAAGTAGATGAAGAAAATGATAAGAGACGGAATTGATTAGATGTGGTTCTGCATTTCATAATAGCAGAGTAATTTATTTCAGTATGTAGGTTATTATCAAAAGAACAATAATCTGGTTATCTCTGTTATTGTTTTTACAAGCTTATTTATGCAAATATACTGGAAAAGAAATAACAGTAATCTAGTACAGGTAGAAGGATTATTATGTTAAGAAAATACCCTAGTAGATAAGATGTTATGTTTACATACAGTAGATTATTCTTTATTTTTATTCAAGTTAAAATATGTTGGAGGTTAAACTGTGTTACATTATAGATACATTCCTTTGTAGATAATTAGTATCTATTTACAAAACAATAGAAATATCACAGTCAAGCTACTTTGTTATATTCAGCTAAATAGAGAAATAAACTACAAATACTTAATTTTATTTACTAATAATATCAACTAAGTTAAGACTAACAAATACCATAAACAAAGTAGAGATACATTAAAGTATTCAAAATATAAAGAACAAACTAAACTAAGTTATAGAATCTATGTTTTTACTTTTCAAAGGAACTCTGAGTAAATTCAACCTGTCAGTTTAGATAAATAAAACAAAAGAATATAATATAAATAAATATCTATCTAAGAACAAAACTGTTTTATATTTATCAAATAGGTTATACCTGTAAAGGTATTCTATAGGGTCGAAACCCTAAATTAAAATTATTATTGTTTCAAATAAAAACAATTAAGCTATAATCCATTTGTTTGGATCATTATATCAATAAATAAACTTAAACTATTGTAGACTGGTTACAATCCTTATAACAAATATATAAATAGATATAAATTTAAGAAATCCCAATATACACTAGTAATATTATTAACTTAAAACAAGATTTTACAAGAATAGAACCTATTTAAATAAATTAAAAGAATTTATTTAAACAAGGGTTTCAATGAGGAAAAGCCTCGCTCGTATTCCTGAGCCAACAAATAAAAATTACGAATTACTCTATGACGGAGTTACAGTTCCAGTCTTAAATAAATGACCATATCATATACACAAAACATAATAAACAGTAAATTTCTTTATTCACAGTCGAATAGGGTGAAAACCCTACTTACACAGAGTCACAAACAATATTATTTCAAAAACAAGTCTAAGCTCGAAGATAAACTATTTTAAAAACTATTGCATTACATTGACAGGCCGTAAGGCTAGAAATTAAAACTATTTACAACACCTAGCTCACGGCCGAAACTACCCATCAACTCAGCGAGGGTTTGAGACATAATAAAACCAACAATAACTTTTAAAAAGAAACTGCATAGCTAACGGCGAAGCTAGAAAAGATTCCAAGCTCAGGTTTACACCATCGACAACCCTGTTACAAGTAGGGCAAGAACCCAAACATTGAACACAGAGGTTACCGAATTAGAGCCATGGCATTTGAAGAAAGCCATATTTGTCCTCTTCATGATTTGCAAGTGGATTCTTGAGTTCTTGCAAGGATTATACAATACAGAGTGTTATTTATGAAACTCTTAAAATATTTGAAACCCTACTATAAAAATAACAATACTATAAATCTTCTATGTTGAAAATAACACTAAATAATTACCTTAAGTAAGAATGGTGAACAGTATAGTGGAGAGGCTGTCACTAGCTGCAAACTACTCATACGAATCTCCAAACCCTACGACGATGGCAAAGCATAATCCAACAGCAAGTAAATCCTAGCTTATCACCACAGTGACAGGCCATGGGAAAGCAAAATGGAGCTTCAGACAGGCCGCAAGCAAGTGCAGAAACCAATAACCTCTCACAGGATAAAACCCCACAGGAAAGGATTTTGGCAATAATACTGAGCACTAAAGACTATAGCAACATTAACTCAAAACTCAGAGCAAACTGGAACAAGAAAGAACCCACGACCGCCATGAAAATTTTGCAAAGCAGCCTGAAGGCCAACGTGAACTGCGGAGGAAGAATATCAAAGGGTTAGGGTTGCGTTGGTTTTATATCTCCAATACATGAACAAGAAGTGACCACGCGCCCTCAATAATTCAAACCATGCATGGGTCGATTTCTATACTTCACCTGCGATCAATAATTCCAATTATTTAAACAATGATTTAATATCAACTTTGCATAAGCTATGATGTTTGCATATATAAACATCCCATTGATAATCATATGTCAAATTATCGTAATTTTGGTAGCATGATATGGGAGTTTTGTTAAACCATAATTTATCAACGTCGACCCTAGCAAAATGTAGTAACCATTCGATGTATGGAAAAATCCAAAAGTTGAATTGTTTAGAACCTTCGAACTAACTATAGATTTTTATGTTGATAAACATTGTGAATATTGCATGTTTATAACCCTTTTGAAATCAACAATACGAATGGTATTAAATTATAAAGTTGGATAGCTTAGTAAAAGAATACATTCATGAATTCTTTTACAAAGTTCAATTGGATTTAGAGTTTAATAAACACTAGTTGCATATCAACATGTAAATTGCTAGTAATTTACCATGAATATTTATTTGGTAAGATAATTTTGTGAGTATACAAGATAACTTGTACTTAGCATAGGATAGAATGTTGAACATTATGGAAATATCTCCCTTGAAAGCTGTTATAGAAAGTAACTTAATATAAGAAAGGCGTTATAGTAATAATAACAATTACAATGGAATAACCTTACTCAAGTCTATAATCATTGATAACAACATTGATTGACTTAGGTTTAATAAGTGAAGACAAACATTACTCCATGTGAACGATGTAGTGATTTTACACTATTCAAGCTTATATTATCAAGGAGTTTTACGGGCAGTAAGTTTCCCTACATAATGTAAATATCGATCAGCTTGGTACTCAAGTAAATAATATGATAATGTATACGATACAATAATACATGCAGTATGACTTTGACGAGGAAGCTAATAACCGGTTAAATGAGCAACTGATTTGTACATATAAATAATAGGTTGATACTTACTATACTAGTAAGTTAAAAAGGAAATCAAATTTTATATTCTAATGAGAATCTTCCTATCAGTATTAATAAAAGCTCTTCCATGTATAAAATCGAAAAGTACAATAAGTATAACAATTGCAAGATAAGCATGATAAAATAGAATTCAACATGCGACAAAGAATACAAGCTTAGATTCACAGTAAGTATCATTGGTGTCGCTAAGTTTGATAAAGAAAGAAAATTTTTTATTTGAACTTTGCTTACAAGAAAAACTGGAGAAAACCAACTACTTTACCTCATTGAAGTTGCTCAGAATTTATCAGCTTATTTACTAAGCATATTAATTGCAATAGAAACACTTCTTGATACTCTATGAATTTAAAACATCTACTTTTTTGAGCATACCTGTAAACCTGTAAGAACCAGTAATATTTATGCATTAGCATAAATGCTAAGTAAGCCCAGGATTCAAAGTTAGATTCCACCTACTTGCCATAAAGTAGACTCATTAGTAAGCTAAAAGAAAACTGTATGCAAATACATATTCCTTATGTTACGAAAAGAAAACTGCTTAGTTAAAGTAATTTAAAAATGTGTAATACTAATCTTTAGATTGTTTCATTTTCCGTTAACCATTAGCTGTTAGTAAATCGAATATTTAGCATTTTATGTTATCTCAAGATTTTAAATTTTTGTGAAAACTTGGGGTTTTGACACCCAGGATTTTGCTTCCTTAACCACCGAAAGCAAAAAAGGGTGCAGAAAGATATTTTGACACATAGAACTAGTTTTGGCGGATACAACTACCTCACGGATGAATTATCATAGCTGAAAATTGATGAAAAGCACCAGTGGAGGGGGTCTGTTCTAGTTTTGAGGGTGCGATCAAGGAGAAATGGGTCACAAACCCTACCTATTTTTGACCAACCATGGCTTATCTATCAGATAATA